>JPKZ01000517.1:842933-864796 GCA_000803305.1 Toxocara canis
TGTGTGTGTGTGTCTGTGTGTGTGTGTGTATGAATGTGTGTGTTGTGTTCTGAATTGAGACATGGTTGTTGGCCGCAATCGAGACGCACCCACATAAATATTGATTTGCCTTCCGCAAACCCGTTGAATGGCAGTGCCGCCGTACCCGATCGCTGTCATGCGTCACAAAAGTGATCGCTCCTGTTGTATGTTTGAATGTGTGTATGTGTATGTGTATGTGTATGTGTGTGTATGTGTATGTGTATGTGTGGTGTGTGTATGTGTATGTGTGTGTATGTGTTATAGTACCATTATTCTTTCGAGTCAATGGGGTTTCCACGTCGGAGTATTTCAGGAATTCGGACGTCGTATACCGTTATTGCTGCTTTCTTGATTAGACTATCCAGTTGTACGTTGTCGTCTATTCGACTTATTCAGCTCACCTTTTTACTTTTTTTTTCGTTCCAGTTCGAGGTATATACGCCCATTGAAAGAGAGAACGTTGTGTGCACATTAACTAAATTCTTTTCATTACCGCTTATATAAACGGTGCAAGAGTACAAGCAACATTTTTCGATGACAGCAGCGCTATATTTTTATTGTCATCTCATTGTTAGCCGATTTAAGCATTGCATGAATTATAGGCGCATTTTGCCAAATATAAATGGCTGTTTTTTTTCTACTTGCGTAAAAGTGCTTTGCGATCACGAAACAGTATTACGTATGTTTATTTATTTAGTTTATTCACGAGGAGCTGAACACAAAATTCGTATGGCATTGCTGTGTTTTACTGAAAACGTGGTCATATTTTCATAAAACTCAGCTTTGCTTTTGCCAAGCGAATTGCATATGTTTTATGTTGAACAATATAACGCTGAATTAATAAAACGCATCAGTTAATGAGAAATTTTGCGTTCAAGCATTAGCTCGTCTGCGATAACATCTTTCCAGATGTACTGCGATAACATTCATTTCAACGACTATCGAATTGGTTTAGCGATTTGGAAAAGGTAAACGCTAAAAATGTTTCGATTTTGAAAAAAAATTTCGCGGAACTGTCGGAAAAAAAAAGTTCGTGTCATAAGAAATTTTGTAAGTTTATCGTTTTAGGACTTAATAGTTGAATGTTGTTCAATGCTATAATCGGTGAGAATTGAGAAGTTATTGTTTGAGCACGTTTGCACAAATGTTAGCTAATTTTCTGGCGCATTTAAAGTTACGCCGATACTTTGTCAAAATATTGTCAATTAATGAGTGTTGCGTTAGGGGTTATGTTTCGACAGTGTGCCGTATCACGTGCATCATTTGAGGTTGACACCATTATCGTGGTTTCCGTTATGCTATGATCTATCTCTTCGTGGTCTTTCACAAATTTATTTTTGCATGTCAAAAAGGAAAAAAACTTGGTTAGGAATTTTGTGTTGAGAACCTTATATTTTTAGGTGCGCCTTGCACCACTAGAGGGTAGAGCCCTCGCCCGGTAAGCGAGAGACCCGGGTTCAACTCCTGGCTGCTCCGTTTTACTTTCCACTGCCAGATAGAAAAAAAACTTGTAAATCTGTACATTGATCGAAATGACAATGGACTACTAGTAGAGTGGAGTTGTATAACGTTTGTGAATGAGCGGGTGGTGGAAGTAGGCGGGAAACGAGAAAACGAGACCAACAGCAACAGCAGGCAACCGAGTGGTTGGTGTGTTGTGTGGTGTGCATAGAGAGAGAGGAGCTATTTGCTATTCGAAGCGGACTGGTAATGATGGTGAACGAAGCGGCACACGGCTGCCTCCCCCTTCTGAATCGATGCACATTGATTGATCTCTTGCTGCACATCGCCATTATATTTGCTGATACATCACCACCACCTCCAAACGTTATATATACCGTTTCAGTTCGCCAAATGTCGTCTTCGCTTCGTACAATGCATAGAACGAATGAAATAGCAGAGAGAGAGGGAGAGAGGGAGAAAGACAGAGGGAGAGAGAGAGAATGGATATGTCCAAACGAAACAATAAAATACAAGATGCTCCTCTTTTTTGCCAGCGAAGAAGTTTTCTTTCGGCGAACGTCGTTTTGTTTTTATGTGCGATTCTTGGCATCATTGTGTGTATGTGTGCCGCAAAAGAGAGCAGAAATCAACGGCAATAAAATGAGCTCCGATTGGAGCAAGTGAAAAGTGTACTGTGTTAAAACAAGTTGAGATGGCAGCACTCGGTGAATAGCAATGAAACGACTATTATTTGTTTGTATCGACCTGATAGACAAGTGTGGGGTGTGTAAGTTTTTTTTTATTTTCTTAAAACCGTTCCATTAAATTCTGTTATGATTCCTCTAAAGCTTCTATCGTTGTTCTATTCGCTCTTATCGTTCCTCTTAAACAGATTGTTCTACTCATAATTATGAGCCGGAAAATGTGACTTTTTTTCGAATTCCCATTTTGAATCGTTGCCAATCCCGTTCAGTTTTCATTGCTGCTGATTTTAAAACAACAACTACTGAAAACAACAAAAAAGAGCTCATCGTATCCGGTTATATTTATTTGCAAATAGCAGCTAAAAATTTGCTGAAATTGTTTGATATTTTTAAAGCAAAAAAAAGAAAAAACCAGTTAAGCTCACTGTATCGCTGCACCGACAAGTGCGCAAAGTGAACGTTTGTTTCTTTTTATTGGCTCATAAATTTATTACAATGTTTACGTTTTCTTAAGCGATAAAACATCGCGTTATCGTTTCACATGGTATTGATGAATGAACAACGCTTACATGGGTGGGTAACTATTGTTGGGAAAGGAATAGAAATGAAAAAAAAAAGGAAAAGAAAAAACGAGAAGAAAGAGTTCAATAAAATATTGTAAGAGTTTCGCTAAGACGAGCAGCAAGATTGAGGAGATGTATGTCTCGACATTACCGTAAACAATTCGCAATTGCATAGCTTTGACATCCAAAAAAGAACCAGTCTTTTGCTGATATCGGCTCTCTATTGTAAGTGTTCTATGATGAATAGATGTTT
This sequence comes from Toxocara canis, assembly GCA_000803305.1. NCBI lineage: Eukaryota > Metazoa > Nematoda > Chromadorea > Rhabditida > Toxocaridae > Toxocara > Toxocara canis. Next base: position 845,918 of record JPKZ01000517.1, read on the forward strand.
TTTTCAGTCGGACGTTTTTTTTTAACATTGATAAACTCATATAAAAGCACTTAATTAGTTGCTTTTTTGTTTGAGGCAGTAAAACTTTTGGTGATTGCTTTATAGTCGTATTATAGCCGTTCATTAGGGTGATTATGTGAATCGAAGCGGCTGAGTAATGCTAATTTTTTTTTTTAAAAAAAAAAGAACGCTTGTTTGATATTGTGGGAGAAGAATGGTTTGATAGGTGGAATATTTTTTATTAAACAAAAATTGAGAGAAATGTCTCTGTTAAATAAAGAAAACGTTATATAACATCCTCGTTTTTCTTTTTCGTCAAGCTTATGGCAGCTTCTCTGAATGAACAACGCTTACATGGGTGGGTAACTATTGTTGGGAAAGGAATAGAAGTGAAAAAAAAAGGAAAAGAAAAAACGAGAAGAAAGAGTTTAATAAAATATTGTAAGAGTTTCGCTAAGACGAGCAGCAAGATTGAGGAGATGTATGTCTCGACATTACCGTAAACAATTCGCAATTGCATAGCTTTGACATCCAAAAAAGAACCAGTCTTTTGCTGATATCGGCTCTCTATTGTAAGTGTTCTATGATGAATAGATGTTTTTTTCAGTCGGACGTTTTTTTTTAACATTGATAAACTCATATAAAAGCACTTAATTAGTTGCTTTTTTGTTTGAGGCAGTAAAACTTTTGGTGATTGCTTTATAGTCGTATTATAGCCGTTCATTAGGGTGATTACGTGAATCGAAGTGGCTGAGTAATGCTAATTTTTTTTTTAAAAAAAAAAAAAGAACGCTTGTTCGATATTGTAGGAGAAGAATGGTTTGATAGGTGGAATATTTTTTATTAAACAAAAATTGAGAGAAATGTCTCTGTTAAATAAAGAAAACGTTATATAACATCCTCGTTTTTCTTTTTCGTCAAGCTTATGGCAGCTTCTCAACGTATGAATTCCTAAACTTAAAATGTTCCGATTACTTTTCATTGTTCAGCTTACGTCCGTCTTTCGAACAATATGAAAAGTGCATATTCTGTATACTGTGTATTTATATTAACGAATTAATTAGTAGATCCCGATACGAATAGCTCATTAGTTTGTTTTGTGTAAAGCTCTCTTTATTGATATTTATTAAAAATACCCTTCCAGTTCATTGAGAAATGCCTATACATACAGTAAAGCACAGTCGAAAGCTAGAATTTGTTGCTTTATAAATGAACGCTATTGATGTTGATCCTTTTCAATAGAGAAACGGACAACTCGATTTAAAACCATAATCGTGAAAAGGGCATATAATAAGATGTGCTTATATCACCCGGATCGGCGTTATTCGTATTTTTTTAGTGAGCATTAATCGTGTTTATTCACTTCCTAGAACAGATGAGAAAGTCGCATGTAGAATGGCGGTCATTTTTCATAAAACTTTCATAGAATATTTTATACAAATAGGCCGTATATTATTGATAAGCTAGCTACATGGTAACAGACAAATACAAAAGCTGTTTTTTTTGTTGAGAAAAAAATGACTGGCATAATAAAGAATGGATTTGAATATTGTTGACAAAATGATGAAATATCTTTAGAAGGTTCTTTTTTTTCAAAACCAAAATTGATTTTTCAAACCTGTAAATATTCGAAAAGTTATAGATTTGAAAAATCGAACTTCTTCGGCGAATTTTTCGTTTGTGCTCTTTGTACGAAAAGTTATATCTTAGTCGACGTTATGTGGGAGAAATTTGTATAAATTTTGAAATAGCTTCATGCTATGGTGTAACAGCAGTTGAGCACCTTTTTATACGATGTTAAATGCGAACTGGTTGTGTGGGAGTTCATGCGTAGAATGATGATGATATCAGTGCGTATGTGTGTGTGTGTGTGCTTACGATAACAGACATGCCTAATGGCAAGTTTGCGCTTTGGGGATCTAAAAATTGCGCAACAGCACTTTCCCATGCATCGATTGTGACAAATGTTTGCTTACGCTGTCGAGGAATTTGCAAATATCGCACTAGTATTGTTCACCGAGATAAGTACGTGCAAACAGTTGGAATGCTTTAAAATCAACAGCAGTCTTGCATTAAGTTAGGTAATCTATGGTTATATTGAGTTCTGTTAACCATTTCGATAATGTAGGATTATAATTTAATCGCCCCCAACACATAAAGGTCGTGTAAAGTTTTTTTTTCACTTCAACTTAATAGTCTTTTGAAATCCGATTAGGTAATTTCGGAAATGTGATTGATCGAAAACATCACGGTTAGCGTATTCAAAACAGAGACCTACCTACCTACCTTTGCAAGACTACTCAAACAGTTCGCTGAAGTGCGCTTGTTTCAGTGAACTGCAAATAATAAAATATATTTCGACATCTATTCGATAAATGTGCTTAATTTTTCTTTATGTAGAAGATAGTTTTGTGCATAGTGGATACATATATGAGTTGTCATGTTCACTTCCATTCTTCTAGTTCATTCCATTTCTTCGCATGATCGCGTTTAATTTTTTCCTCTTTTCTTTTTTTGCTTCCCCACTTTTCGCACCACTTTTTTTTCATTTTCTGAGCAAGCCGCGAATTCAGTTTGGGATCATGCTGTTACTAACGATTACTTGCCTCTTTTCGGCTAAGAGCAACGATAAGGTTGGGGGCAGCTCATGGAGAACAAATATAAGAAGATCGTTTCTTGATTGTTCATAAACTATGATTTGGAATTTTTTGTTGTTCGTTATGGATGTAAATAATGAACAAAAGAGTAAACAATTTTGTTTCGTTTGCGGTTTTTTTGATACCGCTTCTATCGGAGTCAGAAAAATCGAATAAGCAGCTAACTAGATATTTTGAGAACTTTGTAAGAGTGCTCGGTCTTTGGTGTTTTCTAGGAATGAATTTTGTTCGCACGCAAAGTGCCAATTATTCAACATTCGATTTTTTCGTCCATTACTAAATTATGTGCAACTTTAGTAGTGCATGAGTAGTGTTCTCCACAATTATAGTTGCGCGGAAATAAAATTGTAGTTTCGATGGCTTGCGCTGAAATTTCGAGTGCAAAGGAAAAAATAAAACGTTTTTTCGCTTTCGTTTTTTTTTTTGGGGGGGGGGGAGGGGGATGGGGGGGGGGGGCAGTTCGTTGTTTGAATATTTCTTCCTTATCTTACGAATATACGGTTGTCATAGATTTCGTTACTACCATCTGTGTATGTGTTACTTAGATGGTTAAGTAAGTAACTGAGGTGATGATGGTCTTCTGTTGAAATTCCTTGTAACCTATCCTCCATCCTTCACCACTTTCATTCGTGGGGCTTATTGTTTCCAGAAACGCATATTTTTCTTCCACTCGAGTATTTTTCGTATTGACTGAATATTTTTCCGTTTCGAGTATGATTTTTTATTTTGAATAAAAATATCTTGGATTTGAGTGAGTCAGGTTTTCGCAGGTTGATTTAAGATCGGGAAAAACATCTGGATATCCTTCTTGAGCATTGATAGAAATTATGGTGGTTCTTTTTAAAGTGGTCATTCAGGGAGACGCTAACCTAAACAACAGTATCACAATACAAGGCTGTGGGTGAACCCACTAGTCGCGCTTAGGATGTTGTATTTATGCACTGAATCAGCTGCAGTTGGTTTTTGCAGTTGATACTGATGGACATTATCCGATATTGTTATTGGTGAGAATCAATACTTCACCAGCAGTGTTCAAAGATGAAATGGAAATTCGTAAAGAAGTGTGATAGGCAAGCAAGCAAAAAGGTCGATTAGGCAGAGGGGACAAGCATCAGCGGTAAAGAAGAAATCGCGTGTGCGTTTGTGCGTAGAGGTCGTTTGTTGTCACTGCAGCGACATTCGAGTGAAAGAGAGCAGCACAAAACGTAGGCGAGCAGTGGAGTGCTAGAAAGGAGGGAAGTGCTGGGCTGGGTAGGTGACGTTGCGAGGCAAAACGCGATCCGCCGACCCCGTCGGTGTCGTTGTCGTTTCGCTATCGATCGCTCGCCAAATCGATCGCCCCACTACCATTGTCGGCCGACGGGCTGGCTGCCAGGCTGAGCGGCCGACCGACCGACGGACTGACGGCCTTGTGTAGTTCTTCCTTCTTTGTTTGGAACGACGCGTCGAGTTTGGTGGTGTCGAGTGAGCGTCGCTCTCTTCTTACTATCCATCTCCCCACCCCTGTCCTCTCCACCTCCCCTTGTCACACACACACACATGCATATACACACACACCACGCACAAATACATACTCACACGCACACGAAAATAGTGCCTACGACAAGAGCAGCACTTGGATTGCGCGACGTTCATCGTCGTCGTTTGTTAGAGTGCATCGTTTTGGGCGCAACTTTCTTTTGCTCTCCTTATTCAAAGCGCAACACGGACAGCGCTCATCACGTAGCGACGGCGCATAATTCGCGTTTTTTTTTACTTGGGTGAGATCACACTCAGTTTACCACACCTAACGAGCCACGTATTCGCTATGTGGTACGCGTTCTATTTCGTAGCGGCGACATGCTGATAGGATATTTGAGTGTTTTGCTGATATGATATTTGAGTGATATGCTGTGATATTTGAATGATAGATATGCTGATTTGAATGATATGCTGATATGAGATTTGAATGTTAAAATGTTTGGCGACTTTTTTAACATTGAAAGATGTCTTCGTAAGGAGTAATATGCAGCCAGTTTCAAATATTCGCATTTTGTTTATAAGTGTCCGTTTTCTTTGTTTTCCATATTTAATGCTTCTTCTAGTATCGAATGCTTGATCGCATTGTTCGTTACGCGTCGTTTGCTGTTAATATCAGTAATTTTTTCGCTGCAAACGAGAAAATGAATTTAAGCGATTCAAAGTAAAATTTAAATTCGCTTTTTCATTAAGTATTTATTTACTACCTCATTAATGCTTTTATGACTTATTAGTTGTTTTTTTTTTTTTTGCTTTCCAGTGGTTAAAGGGGAGGGGGGAGGAGTGGCCGCAAATGATAACAGTTTACTTCCGAATTACGTACAGCGAACGCTCAAATGTTTGCTTTGTATTCAAAAAATTGCTAAAGCAGTGAAACTGCTCAGTTTTCAAAGGACTAATAATTTATCAATTTCTCGCTGTAGCCGCCGTATCGATATTTTTATTTCATCGTTTGGTCTACAGTGGTCGACTTTGTGTTGTCTGAATGATTAACGTTTTTTTATAGGGGGAGGGTGGGAAGTTTATATTTTATTTTCCGCTAAACAGCTGCAAGAGTTTGCTGTGAGTACAAAAAATGAAAATATTTGAAAATTGATTTAAAAGAAATTTTAAAAAAACGGCAGTTCAATATTTTTATGCATGTGATAACGTTTGAATGATAAGTTCGCTCAACGTTGAGCCATTTTGTTATCAATGATCAGCGTTAATGTCTTGTTATTCGTTACGTAGCCAAAGAATGTATTCGTTGAAAACATGTGACGTCATCATTTGATAAGATTTATAAAGATATGTTAATATGTTTGTTTCGATGAGCACATTTTTCTAATGAGCAGAAATGCGCTTAGAAGAGTTCATTTAGCTGAAATGAGATTTCCGGGTCATTTTTGTAAGCTTAATGATTTGCTTAGGTAAGATGTTTTTTGATCAAGTGAGTTAGAAGAAGCGTTCTCATAAACTTTTCGTTATTGTTCCTCATTTTCTCTTTTCATAGAAATTTTTCATTTATTTATGAGCACTTTATGACCTTACTTCGAAATCAGGCCACTACTTTAACAAAAAATTCGGATCGATATAGTAGAGAGGACGGGCGGAGGGAAGTGACAAAGCGTGGTTCATCATTAGGAGTATCATACTTCATCGTAAAGTGTCATTCACTCTTCTATACTGACCATTTATATTCTCGTTTTTTTTTTCCTTCAGTTTCTTCCTATTCGAAAGTGGAGTGTCCATGAGCGTGAATCTTCCCAAAGTATGACTTGTATGGCGCATGTGAAATTATCTGCATTTAACTATGGCAAAGTAATGATTGTCTCATTTCGCAAATTAGGACATATGGGATACCATCATTATCAATTTGTTCGATTCTGAGTGCACCTAACTGCACGTTTTGTATGTTGTGCCCAAAATGTTTGTTTTCATGTAAAATTTTGCGCAAAGTGATTACATTAAGGAGTCAAAAAAAAGCAAAATTTTAATACGATCAGCGTTTTGAGCTTTTTAAAAAATAAATATAAATGCTTATATAAATAGCTTTTACTTTTACGGAAAATATTTTGTTATTTATTGGAAGCAACTGTGATAATATATCGATGCAAGATTCTGCCTGTAAATTCTACACCACTTGCTGATCTTAGATACCTATGGGATAGGTAGGCGATTATGCATCCGAAATGGGCTCTTCGTTTATTCAACTCTGGAACTTCTGTAAAGCACCCATAGGTTTCTGTTCCTCATCGTTCTAATACTTCTTTCGTCAAAATTGTATATACGATTGACTGTTGAGCCGAGAACCGTAACTTCTACTTCTGTTGTTGATTTTACCAAAACAACAACAACAACTCTTACATCACCATGCTAATCCTTGAAACGATGCGGGTGCGGTCGTTTATTGCGCTAAGCGATAAGGTTATGTGTATGTATATTTGGTGTCGCTTCACACGTACGTATTTTCGACTTGGTGGAATTACATTTTAGAGAATCTCTTTTTTAATATTTCGTTTGAGGTGATTTTATGGGGAAAAGTAACTTTAGAGAGTGAGCACTTACTGTTTTTTTGTCATTTTGATGAAATTAGTCAACATATGATAGTATTGGATCGTGATATAGATAGATCAATATAGTCAACATTTCGAGGGAACGTCAAATATGAGAGATTGATTCTTTAGTATTTTTGACTTTCACCTTACTCTTAAGACGCTTTCCATATATATATGTTACCGGATTGGATCTAGCAAAGATCATACAATTCATTGTAAATCTTTTCTGTGCAGATGTTTGAATGTGAAGTGAGACTTTGTAACGGTAATGTCGTTCCATTAAAATAGCATGAGCGAGGCACAGCAACGTTTACAGAATGCTGTGAAAATTATTATTTATTTTTTGAAAATTACTAATTTTATGTTATTACTCGTTCCGAATTATTATTATGTTTATAATGCAATTATTTATAATACAGGATTATTATAAAAAACTGAAATTACTAATGTTATTTAACCTCTGTTACTGTTTGCGTCATTCTATAGAATGATAATAAGGTTGCGGCAAACGACTGTATTGGTGCCGATTTTGACTTAAAGAAAGAAGAGCGATGAGCATTAAGTTTTGTTTTGTGGTGTACGTTACGTTTTAGAGCGTTTCATTCTCTGTACTCATCGTATACGCTGCATATATTTGAGTCATGCGTACAACGAACAATATATATAATTGGCAGTTGCCTTATTGATTGTCGTGTTGTAGGCTAGCTAGTATCGTCGTTTTCGAAGATCACAACAACAGTGTTCATGCGTTACTCGTATTAATTAAATATTACACACAAATGACCATCCTCTACTGTATTGAACGAACGCTTCAGCACCAAAAGTGTTCAAGTATAACATTACCGGTATTAATTTTAGGTAATAATTTTTCACCGCTGCTTAAATTTCTCGTCGAACAGTTCATATCGATATTTTACTTAGTGCATAGCATCTCAATGTAAGCACTAATTTTCATATGATCACTCACGGTTTTGTATGCCAACATGTGTATTTGTGTGTGTATGTGTGTTTTCTTTTTTAAATAGCGTTCGTTAACGTTCATTTGACTTTACATTTTCACAGACGTAATCCAATCGGTGAAACGTTTCATGCGAAAAGCTTACCTCCATCGTATTTAGATTTTGGTGTTTTTTTAAAAGGTTATTTTTGAGCATGAGCTTTGCCGCCATTGTACTTTAGTTTGCAGTGGTGGGCGCATTTGCTATGGTCTTTTGTTGATCGTATATTGTGTCAATAGTTGTTACTTGTAGAGCGAATATAACAGCCGGAAAAAAAGCTATTATTCAGTTTGTTATCTAGCCTATGAAGCCAGATTGTAGTCTAACATGTGTTGAAATAAGCCCTTTAAAGTGCGATGTGTCTTTCTCGTTCGAGAGAGAGAAAGGGAGAAAGGATGGTCCTTTCGAAGACATAAATTTTTATTACTGCAGAGCCATCCTTTAGACTGTTTTAACGAAAAGCAGTAACCATTAGTTGTAAGTTGTTTATGACAGTGGCTGTAACTTTATCGTTGAATGTTTGCTATTTGACGTATTTGATCTTGCCTTTTGATCTCACTTAGAAGAAGGAAAAGAAGGGAGAGAGAGTGAGAGAGAGGGAACAGTGAAGTGTAAGGCAAAACGTGCTACGAGGCAATAGCACCCACACTTAAGGGTTTAATGAAGCGTTAACGCACACCGCTATTGACGGCTATCAGTATTGCTCGATATCGAAGGCGTTCACAGCATCGATAAACAAATGAAGAGTTGCTTTCTGTTGAATTTAGTCCATTGTAAAGTGAACTGTATATATAATATTACTGCATTTGTTGAATTGACGATCGCTTCTGGATAATTACTTATGATAGTGTGTGAATGAATAGGTGTATCAGTTTTTTTATGGATGACCTCATTGCTGTAATCCCGCTTAAGCACCAGGTTTTTCGAGTATACTTAGCAATAAATAATCTATGGTTTTCGGGTCAACATTTCTAACTTGTAATCGCCTAGCGAAACGATGATCATGAAGGTGATTATTTGATAGTAAAGCGTTTTTTATAGTTACGTGAGAGTGAGAGAATTCGTACTTGCGTTGAGTGCAACAAAGAACGATCGAGGCTTTTCGAGCCGATCCGTTAACGAGACGTTAGCTGCTGCTGCTGTTGCTGACTGCACGGAAACACATTTGGCACAGTGCCAATTCTCGACTAGCTATTCATGTTGGAATTGGCGGGAAATCGATGCGAGAGTGTGTGTGTGTGCATATTACCGACTGGAACAAGCGAGTCGAGCAACGAACATATGTGTATCGCTTTAGGGCAGACGTGCTACTCTCGGCGTCTTGCCAATAGTATTTCCTAGTTTGTATGCCTTCTGAGTGTCTCTCGAATTTTTCAACCAGTCGGCTGTCATCGTCTTTCGTTTTGTCTGTAGCATAAGCGCTTGGTCGATTCGCCAGCTTAGGGGGCGAACCTGCAGCAGTTTCGGCGCTGATTCGTAGTAGACAGGCAAAACTGAATTCTTCTCATTACTTGGCAAGTTTGTTTTTATTGATAGCTTTAAGCTGGGCTTGTTTAATAGCGTTAACTTGGAGCAGGACTCAGCCGGTTAGCGTTCGTATTTAGTTAAAAATTGTTACAATAATTGCTGCTGTATTATTTTTGACATTATCATCTATTTTCTCGCATATAATTGAAGATCGTAAAGTTAAGATCAGATACGAAAAGTTCATGTAATGCTTTTTGAAATTCAAAAAAAAAACTTGTCGGCTTTCCTTTCATTCTTCATTCATCGATGATTTTTAACGTTGATTTTGTCAGTTAACATGGTTTGCTTTGTTACACGTTTCGTCGAGCCTTCTGCAACAGTATTGTTCGACTTTTTTTGGCCGTTGGTTACCCGAGAAATTGATGAAAATAATAAGCGACAAATAAGATTGTTGATTTTTTGTGACTGTGTATACCGTTGAGAACGTCCACTTTTCGAGAATCATGCATATGCGGTATTGAAATAACTGTTTGAAACAAAAGTGATGTCTATATCAATAATCGCTTGCCATTTTAATGGATAACGCTGATGAGATCTCACCATTCTCTATAAATAAATACTTTTGAGTAAGTTTTTGTGATGGATCTTTTGGTAGATTAATTCTTTAGAATTTCCCATATTCTCTTTAATAGCGAGTTTAGCTCGTTTTTCATATATATATTTCTGCTTGTCGTCCTTTAAGAAATACCCCACATGCCATGTACCTTTTCGGCTTAAACGTTGTGCTAACCTAGAAGAAATAATTCCAGAAAAAGCACCTGTTGAACCGAACTTCCGGTTATCTTAGGCAAGTGTTAAAGGTTTTTTTACGTAACTGCTTAGTGGAACTATTTTTATGAAAGCATTTTGCTTTAATTTTTGAATTTTCCAACTTCAGTTGAGAGGCGTGTAATGCTTTTGGGACAGTACTATAAAGAAGCGTCATTCGCCAACGGCAAATGCAGTATTGAACGTGATAGATTGTGTAGTTCGTATATGAATGTGCCTTACTCATTTCTTTTGCACATTTTCTTGCTCCGTCTACGCGTTGTATTTGTTTTGTTTTAAGGCGGCGTCAGATAATTAGTTGCTTGGTCATTACCTTCCCAAACGATTCTACACGAGAATCCCATTGACCACTAATTAATTAGTAATTGAGTCACCAGCTAATTTATTAGTCGCTCTAAAAGTACTCAAATGCCCATTGTGAGAACAAAGTGATACAGTTCAACGATGTTCACGTTTCCGTTGCAACTAAGCGAACGAACGGTATAGATGCGTGGCGCATTTATTGCTAGTTTTTTTTTAAAATTTCATTTACTTAGCATTCATTTAATTAACTTAGTAATTAGTAATATTGTTGGTATAATGGCGGCTTACAATTAATTGCATGCGGTCGGTTGCACTATGCTGATGCTGCATTCCTTATTTCATATTTGCCTGTGAGGGTTTTCGGTATTTTTGCGCTAGATAAAATATTACGAATGAACGTTACGAATGTCTTCGACATGCGGCATAATTTTTGGGCGGTCAGATCACAGACAGTCATGCTGTATCATTCTCCAACCCCCTGCCCTCGCTCTTATCTCTCCTCTCCCCAACCCTAATTTTCGAACTCTAATAAAGCTTAAACTTTCAGCTATGTGGATTTGAGATTTCTTTTTTTTTCTGCCTTCATCCTTTGACACTTTTCTCTCGTTTTTTTCGACTGAGCAGTGACATCAGCTTGAAATGTGTTGCGCTTTAAGTTGCTTCCGAGTTTAGATGAGTGTCGAGAGTCGAACTGATCTATGACATGAGATGATACGCCGCCGATGGTCTACGTTTAACGACTAGTGTATAAAGTCGTTGTCGTAAGAAGCGGTAATAAAGAAGTTTTTATTTGCAGATTGGTGATCCGCTAATAAAAATCATACCCGCTTACCGGCATCGAGCACAATCTTCGTCGTGTTCGTCGACGACGAGCGGTGGTGGTCAACAAATATCGCCTCGGCTTAACAACGCTTGCAACGGCATTCCACAAACCACCGACCACTTTCTTAGTCGAGTTCGATTTTGTTAATCTTTTTCGTTATATTTGATCTCGACGTTGAATTGAGCACAGTGAAACGAATAGAATTGCAAATTAGCGATTTTTTGTTTAAATTTTTTTTGGCATGAGGATGACAGGTATAGGTGATGATTATTAAAAGCAGCGATAAAATTTCATTTACTTAGCATTCATTTAATTAACTTAGTAATTAGTAATATTGTTGGTATAATGGCGGCTTACAATTAATTGCATGCGGTCGGTTGCACTATGCTGATGCTGCATTCCTTATTTCATATTTGCCTGTGAGGGTTTTCGGTATTTTTGCGCTAGATAAAATATTACGAATGAACGTTACGAATGTCTTCGACATGCGGCATAATTTTTGGGCGGTCAGATCACAGACAGTCATGCTGTATCATTCTCCAACCCCCTGCCCTCGCTCTTATCTCTCCTCTCCCCAACCCTAATTTTCGAACTCTAATAAAGCTTAAACTTTCAGCTATGTGGATTTGAGATTTCTTTTTTTTTCTGCCTTCATCCTTTGACACTTTTCTCTCGTTTTTTTCGACTGAGCAGTGACATCAGCTTGAAATGTGTTGCGCTTTAAGTTGCTTCCGAGTTTAGATGAGTGTCGAGAGTCGAACTGATCTATGACATGAGATGATACGCCGCCGATGGTCTACGTTTAACGACTAGTGTATAAAGTCGTTGTCGTAAGAAGCGGTAATAAAGAAGTTTTTATTTGCAGATTGGTGATCCGCTAATAAAAATCATACCCGCTTACCGGCATCGAGCACAATCTTCGTCGTGTTCGTCGACGACGAGCGGTGGTGGTCAACAAATATCGCCTCGGCTTAACAACGCTTGCAACGGCATTCCACAAACCACCGACCACTTTCTTAGTCGAGTTCGATTTTGTTAATCTTTTTCGTTATATTTGATCTCGACGTTGAATTGAGCACAGTGAAACGAATAGAATTGCAAATTAGCGATTTTTTGTTTAAATTTTTTTTGGCATGAGGATGACAGGTATAGGTGATGATTATTAAAAGCAGCGATGACTGGAAAAGCTTGTTTCGTTGTTCGCGTAGGGTGCATATCTTCCGAACGCATAAAATGTGGTCGTTTTGCAAAGGTTGAACTTTAGGCGATTATAAGTCGATTTTTTGACGACAAACAATATTTAACAATATTTGCCGTTTCGTGGGGCAAATTTTTTGAAGGGTCGTTTCGCGGATGTGAAACGTGCAAAATTGCATAGATGGGTGGTGATGTGTTGTTGTGTGCTCTTTATTGACATTTTCGAGTAGTTCCGGTTGTGGGCATAACGTTGTAATTTGTATGCAGTGGAGTGCGTTTTATCTTCGTCATACTTTTTTTTTTTTTAAATTTTAAGATGCGTTTTTATTTAAGCACGTTTATATTAGCGATAAGCTTTACGAAACAAATTCTCATATTTTGATGAGACCTCAGTTGTCATCGTGTATGTAGGTCTCTGCCCGCATTACATCTTCAAATTTATAGCATAATAAAGAAACAAGCAGGTAAACAACCGGGAAATTATTGTGGTCACTAATGAGTGGTACTGTGACTATGAGTGTAGTAAAAAGTGAACTCTAGCGAAAAGAAGTTTAAGCGGAATGCTAACTAGCTTTCAACAAGCCTCTGACAGCTCGATGACAGTGAGGTGACGTGTTGCACTGGCGATGGCTGCTAGCCGATAAGTGTATAGTACGCTGTAAAGGTTTCTAGTTGACAAACGTAATTTTTTCATGATCTTAAAACTCTGCATCTTTTCAAATGTTCATTTGTTTTTTTGGCCGTATTAGATTTTAAGACGAGAGGAAATGTTGCGCTGTGTTGTGTAACTGTGATTGTGGATGGCATAGCACAGTCATTGAGGTTGCAGTTGTTTGGCACATAGATTTTTCCGTTTTCTCTGTGTAATTAATTACTGAGGTCGTGTTGAATAGTAAAGTGATCTATAAATGATTTCAGAGTTTATTGTCGAGCATTTCACCGATTGGAAGTAACATCTACAGCAATAATAGCAATCGATCTGCATCGGTGACACCGTTGAGTGGCATATCGTCACAAAACGCGCCATCCGTGCAAGTGTTACCCAACGACACTAGCAGACACCGCGACAGTAACGCTATGCTGCTTGATCCAATTCAGCGGTTCGTCTTTTTCCTTTTTTTCCCTCATTTCTCTTACGCAAATCAGTTGTTTGAACTTCATCTCTAAATTACCTTCACTACCCGCTAGGCTATCAACCAGCGCACTTCATCGCCAGCATAGACAGCGTTCGTTCGATGCGCTGGTAATGCCAGCGTTTGTAAACGGCAGTGATTTAATAGAAGAACTGGATCATTCATTGATCGGAAGTCCTTATTGGCTTTTATTTTCTTATTTTGTTATTGTAGTGCGCGTCGCATCACGGAGTTCTTGCTCAAATTTCTAACGCAGCACTTTGCTGATATTGGACAATCGTCCATGTATGGTACTCATGGTGGTATACTTGGGTTATATACAAGACGTCGGCGTTCACGATATATGCATAAGTGGTCATGGCTGTTAGTGGAAACAAGCGTTTAATGCGAAATGATGAGTGCTTTGGCTGACGAGTATCAGAATCGGTCGATTGTCGATTCAGCATCGCTGCGTACCGGGACATTCGACATTGTGATGCAAATTCGCAGTGATTCGTGGTTGAAAGCATGAGCAAGGGACGCGTTAGCAACTTATGCCATTTTATGCCATCATCAAGAGGGTTATACGTTGTAACGTATGGTATGCTGTTGTAGGACACCACTGCCTCCAACATCGGTTGATCGAGCTATGATGAATGCGGTGCTTTCACAACCACTCGGTGCGCATACGATCCTTGATGGTGCTTGCAGTCCACCTGTTTCTAGTGGCAGGTTTGTCATTTTGGAAGTTAATTTTGGAGTATACTTACGGCTAGAACCTTTAGTGAGCTGATTATTCTTGCATAAAAATGAAAAAGTTTCTGCGCAATCATAAGATGAAACTTTTAAAGGAACGACAGTAACATTGTCAACTTCTATAATTCCTCAAAATGTAATGGGCGTTTATGTTATATTCCATTCGTTGGGTATCGCACTTTTAGGTAATCACTTGATCGGACCGACCTTTTCGTCGAAGCGTTTGCGGTTGTCGTCTCTGATAACGATTCTCTACGTTTAGCTGTTTGGTGCTTTCATTGCAATCTGTAAATATTGTAAATACTTTCGCTCTCACTCCTAGTTTGTGTAGGCGTGCATCCGTATTTCAGAAGTGGCGAGAAATTGTTGATAAGAAAAGCTAGTGAACGATAGGGTACATACACACTTTACGCCAGCTTATTCTGCAGCACAATGATTTTTGTTTCAAACAGAGAAAAGAACGAATTCACCTGAGCGTCGAAAACTGAAAAGAAGCACGACTAAGGTATGAGTAGAAAATGTGAGCTATCGTATTTGTTATTCATGAATCAATCAATAAGGGTGGCAGTAGCTCAGTGGTAGAGCTCCAGCTTCATGCGCGGGAGGACCTGGGTTCGATTACCGGCTGCTTTCCCAACGGATCGTCAGTAGGCTGACCACCAGGCTTTCCGAAACTGATCAGAACAATCATGCGTGGGGCATGGTTGTCAGCTGCACCGATACGGGAATCGATGAAATCACAGCTATGGTTGCATCGGTTTGCAAATCGATCAATAATGCACAGCTGTTCCGAGACATTCGGAATTTCAGTGCAAATATGTGGTTGGGTGAATCGCAGTTTAGAAACGCAAGCAGTGGGAGTGCTAGCACCTCTTTCTTCTTGGTTAGTTTGCTTGATTAGGTAAGTTGACACACAAAAGTGCTACTTCTAGGTTTATGGAGAATATAATTTTTAGGTCCTCTATAGTGCATGATACTCCACCGCCGGCAGCTGCCGCATTATCATCCTCGAAGTGCGATCAACCATCCAATTTGGAGATACTCGCCTCATCGGCTTCAATCGTTCCTCTACCCTCAAATATGGGCACGTTGATCGGTTCACCTCTTACAAAGGTCATTCTTCATTACGTCTGATACATATCTAGGGAAAAATGTTACCACATAAATAAGCTGTCATGATTCGTATGCGTGTATTACATGGGTTTCGGTTGCATAAGCTGAAATATTCTCTGCGGACAACTGAAAACCATTTGTCGAATGGCAGGAAGGGATATGCAGTTTCATCTGATACAACTTCTTTCCACTTAATACTGCGACTTTACAAAATCTTGTATACTGATCTGAAACCGTCACATGCAGTTTGTTTTGTCTCGTGTGTTCATTTTAACTTCCATAAATAATTCTTTTTTCCGTTGACCTCATACTGTACAGTTCAAAAATTTTATGCTGCAATGAATGGCGGGTAACACTGTTGAACAGTTGCGCTTCACAGCGCGAAATTCAAGAAGGAACCTTTGCGCTTTGTTGAAACTGGTAATACGGGAAATGTTATCATCATATGAGGGAAAATTTATTGGAATTTACTCGCATCCGGCGGTTGTTTATTTTATTTTTACTTTTTAGCGTTGCTCAACGAGAAATGAATGAACAAATTTTCAGGCTGATATATCACCGCTACTCAATGAGAAACCGTTAAATAATGGCACTATAACGACGTCTCCGGGTGTGGCCGACCTATCTTCTCCTAATTTTGTTAATTCTTCCGCGGATAACAAACAAGCGGCACCTGTAGCTCCGTTGCAAAAAGCTGGTAGGTGAATACGAATAGTGTTTCTCCTCTGCTTCTGTACTGCAGTTTTTTCCCATTGCGCGTGCACTTGATGTTGCATTTTGCTGGTTTATATTTATGACGAGAGAAGCTCCTCTGTCGTTTCTTGCAAATATTTCGCTTTTTTCAGGAAAATTTTTGGGCAGTTTTTTGAAGCTGTTTTTTCAAAATTTCTTGAAGCTACAAATTTGAATGAAGTTTCCTTTAAAATATTGTCTGGAATGTTTTATATGCTGATGTGCCTTATTTTTTAGTGAAGCGGTCGAGGACCTCCGAAATGGGCGATAGACCAAAGAGGCCACGAAATAACAATAAGACGAGCAAATCCGTAAAAGCTCTTCTCGAATCTGTTGGCCCACTCATATCGGTAAGTGGAATAAATATGCGCACCGTTCGATCTGTGCTGAACTTGATATGTTAGGAAAATCGATGAGCTTATGACGCTCCTCCTTTATCTTTCGCAATATCGGGCTTGATTATGATCTCATCTTTTAGGTGCACAGTATAAAATCTCTCTCAAATATACCTCATTCATCTGGTAAACTGTAAGCTTTGTGGTGGTACCGTAAAACCAACACAGCTGTCGTTATTTCACCGTCATGCAACACCAAATGATGTCATTTTGATGCTAGTATCTAGTCCATTATGATGACACCGGGGAGGGTGGGAAATTCTTTTTTTTAAATTCAGAATTCGATCATAAATTGAGGGAACGAACATCCCTTTGTGCTACGAAATCGTCTATATATAGTCATTGATACTTTCATAGTACTGCATGCTGGGTTTTTTTTTCTAGATTCCTCAAGAGAGATAAAAATATATTTCGATTTTTAGGAGACGGTTTCCGATTTTCAACGTGAGCGAGTAAGTGAGAGGGACGCTGCGGCCGCAGCTGCTGCTGCTTCGTCGACACATTTTTCTGCACCGTCAACTTCAGCCGAGACCAACAACTTGTCGACGGGTGCCGCGATTGTGTCAAACAACGTTCAGACAAATATAGGGTCGACTAATTTTCTTCCCAGTAAGAACTTTCACTTATTGTTCTAATAATCTTGCAAGGCCTAGAGATTATGTTCTGATTCTTCTTTTTTTATGTGGGGGGATGTAGTTTTACTTCACATTCTTCTTTTATGCAAGACGTGAACACACTGTTATGCTTTCATAACTGCTTTTGTCGAATCGTGATGTAATGTTATTTGTAAAGTGCGTAATGTTGGCGGCTGAGAATAGTTGTTTAGTTTCTCATTGCTGACTTTTCAAGCAATTATATTATTGTTCAAGAATTTACTTCTGTGAAAGTCGGTTTTTAAAATATTATTTTACTCGCCGTCTTATCCTTGAAATATTATTGGTTATTCGGAAATTGTGCAAATGCTGCTGTTATTGGTGGGGTGAGGATAATAAGTAGCCGAGGTAGAGCTAGAGCGAGTCAAACGCTTGGACGAGAGGGGCCTAATTGGGAGTTCAGGTGAAGCTATGTTTAAGCCGAAGGTAAATGCTGTATCACTTCGAAACGTTAACGTTAGTGACTTTATCGCGTGCAGAATTCCAGCACAAAATGTTCATAGGGTAGAGCATTAGTTTGGAGCAGGAAGCCCTTTACTTAAATCCCCGTTTGCTGGCAAAGTTTTCTTGCGATACTTTACAAGCTGTTATAGTCAATTGAATGTGCGAATGAGGCAAATAAATTTGTTGTTCTGTGCTGTGCGAATGAACTGTTATAACAACTGTAGTTACAGCTTCGTCCGCGACGGGTCTCAGCAGTTCTATGTCGTGCAGTGCAGCCTATCTTCCATCGACTTCAACAACTTCGACCGCATCCACCCTTGTTGGTGTGCCCTTATTACGGTCAGTATCGAAGTTTAACGCTTCCGACACAAACATGCCTAGGTAAACTTCCTATTTTAATTATCACTGATTGTTCTAGGCGAAATAAAGCGCAAGCGATGTGCTATTTTCTGTATATTAGATACAGGCGATATTTTTGTATATAGATGGAAACATTAGTTTTTGTTGAGGTTTTCTTAATACGAAAAAGGCCACTTCAGTAACGCCATGAAATAATCGTGGTATACTCTAAGCTATTTTGTGGATTCATCTTCCATTCACCTTCTTTGTTTATTTTATGTTGTGTTTTGCACATATGATGACCTTAGGCAATTGTTTGGAATTCCATTTGCAGTTTGTGAGTTTGGCGATCTTTTTTCGGCATAAAGGTGCGAACCGAGCAATGTTGAGTTGCATCGATTTTTTCTACAGTGAATTTTGTATACCGGTGATTTGTTGGGATATTTTTATCGGATTTTCATCGATTGTTTTACAGCGCATCGATAGATCGGCATCATGTGTCTGCGTCAGTGCCATCAACTTCGTTAGGGTTGGGCTCTTCGAACGTGCAACACAGTCCCTTCCCACAATCGATGGAGGAATTGCTTGAGCGGCAGTGGGAGCAAGGGTCGCATTTTCTAATGTCACATGCACCTTTTGATAGTAAGTCTTTTACTTTTTGGTACTTTTCCACAGCGAGTTTTACAGATGCAATGAATGAATTTGTTGAGTAAAGTTCGTTGTTACTTACTATTAACTATTGCAGCACGTATATCACAAGATTTGGTGGGCTTATTGTGATTACTTACGCGAAGTTATAAGCGACTAGAGAGTAAATTATTAGTATTCCAGTTGATTCACTGAAATATGTTGTTTTAAAATAATGATCATCTGTAACAATTTTATGCCGCCGAAATTACTCGTCTCAGAATTTGATCGTTGTTTTATATTCTTGCGCTTATTTTGATCTAGCGCCTTATTGTTTGTTGTGGTAGTGGGTTTTTAAGAGAGAGAGAGGGGGGGGGGGG
>JPKZ01000517.1:874820-889356 GCA_000803305.1 Toxocara canis
GGGAGTGGGAACATGATGAACTGCTGGCGATGTTTCTTTCTGAAATAAAGCAAAATTTGCGGCGTGTTCATAAATCCGCTTTGCTGATCTGCTGCCTTTGCTTATCGAAGCGCGTGATTTGAGTTGGTTTCGATCCGCTGTCAGTGAAATTTGCATGTGGTCGAATGGAGAAGAACAGGTTTTTCTAAGGCCTCAAACATTAGGTGCTGTCAATTTGGAGCTTTTGAAATTGATAGCGCTTTTCTGTATGTATGTGGGAATGGCGTCAAAAATTTCAGTTTACAACCATAAGTCGTATTCAAAAGAATTTTAAGGATTTCTGCATGAAGTTCGAGATTGATTGGAAAAATGCCGTCTGCTTTGGGAAAAGAAGTTCAATCAGAATAGGGGATAATTTTTTTCATTCCTTTTTTTTTCGTAAACTTTCACGCTTATCGGAAGACATTGTGTTTTCGCGAATTGTTTTTGCGCTCGTTTAATGGAACGCCTAACGTTCATAATAAAGGTAATCGTTTTCGATATGGGTAAGCTAAAATTCGTTTTTAGTGTTATTAGCTTTAAGAAACATATACAGGTGCACCGTAAAGACTCGCTGAGAATCGCATCGAATTTAGAGTTGTTAGATTGTAAATTTGATGCTCCATTCAATGAGAGAAGCTACATGTGAGATCATTGCAAGCGGATCTGATGTTTGTAGCTGGAAAATACAGCTACTGAAGAATGACGCCGACCGAATGGCAAAAGTTGCCTGTTCTAGATGAAAATTCGGCGGTCTTATTTGTTAATATGCTGTGGATATTTTGTTTGCAATAGGCAGTGCTGTATTTTATACTCGTAACAGACAGCATACACCATCTGCCGGTCAACGAAGCGTCATTTCTTATTAGCTGAAAAACACCGTCAAGTGATCTGCTAACTTCTCACGCCACCATCGTACCTCTTTTGCATGATTATTTTCTTCGTTCAGTTTTCCGACAATTCGCTTACTATTTTTGAGAAAGTAAAAGTAACAAGAAGAAATACGAAGTTCTTGACCACGAAACTCTGATTTTTGTCAACTTAATAACCTTCCGTTTTTTTTTTTTGTGAATTACTCAAATGGTTCAAGAGAAACAAAGAATAGAAATCGATTTGTCGAGAAGCTGTGATTGATTCATTGCGCTATCTTAATAATGTTATTATTACTAATGTTTCGTCGTTTTGTTTACTGTGAGCGGTGAAAATTCAGGTCATTTTTTTTTGCTTTTTTTGTGTTCAATGATTGTAATGTTTTATGCTCTCAGATTCTTATTCGCTATTGCGATAATTATGGGCATTTTATTGGAAGAGGTGTGCAAACACCTTTATCGATCTAGTTTTGCAGTTCGCTTCTTTTTTTTCAGTAACGTTAATATTCACCTTTTTTTTCGGTTGTTTATTTTGAAATGAAAAAAATTTGTACCTTATGTGATGATTATAGAATGCAACTCGGTGCTGTATTTCGTTTTTTGAAAAATATTTCGGATACCCTTTATCGTTTTAGGTTTTTAAAAAGAAAAATTTTTTTCGTTCGGAGAAAAAGAATTCAATTTTCAATGTATTGTTGAGCGGATCTCGTTGAGAGTGGTATAAGAGTTATGTATGAGAAGTTGTCGAATTCATTTGCGTTTGCAGTAAGGGGGGGGGGGGGGAGAGAGAGAGAGAGAGAGAATATTCTGTGTAGCTTAGCGAAGGTGTCCTTCTTAAGCTGTTCGTCCACTACCTGCTCCGATTTAATTGTGGTCAATTTACAAACAACGACGACAGAAATGCTTGAAAATAGACTTGTTCAGTTTCTGCGATATGCTAATCTGTTGGTTGTTTGGGAAATAGTTTAACTAATAGGCACATGACTAATGTCTGTTTTGTATGCGAAGTACCGAGAGAGGACTATCGTCGCAGCAAATTCGACTGTACACTTTTGTGCGTAATGCCTAGAATGATTTATTGTAAGACGTCACGAGACGCATTGACTGTCATACAAAATTGATTGATACTATTATTATTATTACTATTTACTATTATTATTATTATTACTGTAATTGCTATGTTCAGTACCGTTCAAGAATATAAAGAATATTACCTAGTTTGTTGTTGTTGTTTTTTTGTGTTATTACCTCGTAAACGTTATTTGTTGCTCGCCGGACATATTTCTTAGAAATTTTCCGCAATACGCAACTCCCCGCTCCTACCCTCCCCTTGTCATCGTTCGTACACTTTTATGGGATTTAGAAAATCGAGAACGTACAACTCATGCCATATGTCTATTTTTTTGTGTACATACAATGCGAATTTTACACAGGCTTTTTGCATAAATGACCGATAATATTAGAGTGGTTCCGCATACTCCCGTTTCTGGCTTCCACAGCCTGTGGAGTAGTTAGTCATATATGTATATGTGGCTGCTTTGGAAAAAAATTTTTTTTTCACTCATTCTGAGTAATGTGAAATGTTATACGTTTATTTCCATCCACCTATTGCGTCTTTCGATCTGCGCTGTGCTTACTTTTATGCATTAGAAGTTTCCGTGCTGAAATGGCCACAATGGGGACCAATACCGCATAATGCCATTGAGTCAAGCAAAATCAGAAAAAAACTTTCGACGGACCGTTGCTGTTGTTTTGTGCTTCCGGCAAGAAAGGCGTTCGTTACCAGGAAAAGAAGGTACAGATCTGCAGTAAAGTCCACTCTACACTACCAAAGAAGCGATAGGTTTAAGGCGCAGAGGCTGATGCATAAGTATAGCGTAGTCTATGAGAACTGGAAACTTCAATTATCTATAAAATAGAGAAACAAAGGAATGAGACACTAACGTGGTTCGACGTATCATCGAAAGGCAATGAACGAAGTTGTGAAGGACTCGATCGACTGTTAGACAGTGGTGCATTGACAACGACCGCAATTAAGGTCGTATCGTATCGTTCAATTCGCAACTGAAATATGTTCTTGTTTGCGAGCATCGATCGCTGCTCTTTTTTTGGCCAGGGAATTGCCCGTAGAGAATGTGTCATTTTTACTCGAATGAACCCATCATATATTTATTTTCACTGTACAAAGAATTCCTGCATCGTTTTTGCGAAGGAAATATTTTTGATTTTTTCTTATATGTTTGAGTGGAATATTTCCCTTAGTATCGATGAAATTCACCTTGTGAAGTTGCTTATATAATTTCAGAGCGAAAGTTGGATATCCGAATGAGGGTTTGAGGAGTATTATTGATCCCATTTATCAAAATCAGTTTAGATTAAGCATCGCAAGTCCATAATTTCACCGGTGTTGGTGAAATTTTGTTATTCTAACGTAAGTTGAGAATACATGCAAACAGATCTTTGATGAAGGGCGAAAAGGTAGTTTCACCCTATCCCACACCACCCGAGATTGGCATTAAAAGTCCGAAGTGTTCTTGGTAAATTTTTTTTCACCAAAGTTCGAACGGTATTTAATTATTGATCGATTCCTATAAGAGGGGATCTTAACTTGTTTATGCAGTAACTTCGTTACGATGTCGTCTAGTCGTTAACGCTCCCAGTTTACATTGGGAGGGAGGAGACGAGCTTCGAATGCTGATTAAGTTTTTTGCTCTTGAATAAAACTGAAGAATACTGGTAATGTAGCATTCGCAAATTATGGTGCATACATGATGACCACTGCGTGGGAAAAATTTCGAATTTTTAGACTACCAACACACATAATTAATTGATGAGACTTGCTCTGAAACGCAGAAATGTCCAATCGTTTTTTTAGTGTGATGCTCTGTATTCAATTTATGATAGCTTGATTTTTTCAATTCCTGTTCTGGATCGCCAATCCTGGTCATACACCTGCATTCAGATATAAGACCACCTAGTAATCCCTAGAAATCGTGCCCAGAAATCGTTGTGAGATGATACGTAGCGCCGCTGTCATCGTATTGTCACTCATGGTTTTTTTAAAAACTTTTTAGAAAAACACTGCTACTGTAATGCGAGGCGAGAAGCGTTCATTAACAGTTGCCAATCTTTTGATTTCTCTTAGATCTATACATCTGTTTGAAGTAGTTAAAATCGTCGATCTAATTCCACGTGTTCGCTATTCGTTATGCGTTTCGCGTTTTATTAAGCGCTTTTGAAAGTTCGTTGACTGACAAATGCTAAAAACACGATGTTCTATAATAACAGTAGTTGTTACCCTGAAATAGATAGGGATTTAATTTGGAGTTGGGAGATGTTTGTTGTTGTTCTGTGAATTTATACTTGCGCTGTTCTGTGAACGGTGCTAATTTAAATAACTAATTCACGTACTGTTTGAAACAGTATGACTTAGATGCCTATGAAACAAACAGTTTACATTTATTTTAAAGCTTAAAATTCCTCTTATTAGACTGAATGCGATTGATGATCCTTACACTTGTTCCTTCACCGATAGGATGATGATCCATCTCGAATAAGTGATATTTAGCTAAGAATTTTAAAAAAAGCATCCATGAACAGATGAAGGTTCCGCTGCATATGAGTCCATACACAACAACAAAGAGTACAGATTGTGCAATTTGGTGCAAAGCATGTTGATATGCTTGTTGCCACTTTGCGTTTGTTATACTCTTTCTTCACTATCCTATTCGATTGCCGTAACGTTGAGTTGCGCCGAGTGCAACGAGTGCAAACTGTATGCATAGGAAATTTTGACTTATGTTACCGTGCCGGAATATTCCTTGACTGGTTACAGTCCCTTGGACGGTGTATGATGGTATATTTTTGACTTTGGTTTTTTTAGTGGCATCATTTCATTCGCTCCATTGTTCCCCTGTTCCCATCTCCCCACTCCTCCTGTTCCCATTATCATTCCTTCCCTACTAGCCTGGAGGTATGCCCACATTTTAAAAATCGAAGACCGAATTTTTTTTCATTATACAGATGCCTTATGAAAATATTGTTGGCTTTTAAATCATTATTACCTTTAAATCTTTTAAATCGCTCCCCTTCTGAACCATCCTGTAAACGTTTCGGAAATCTTTCCAAAAGTCTCTTAACTCCTCATAAGTATGATTACTTCAGTGATGTTCCTCGTTGGACTAACGGGTGGCATAGCGACCGGTAAGAGTACCGTATCGGCTATTTTTCGTGAGCATGGAATTACCGTTGTTGATGCGGATCTCATTGCTCGTGAAGGTTGTTGCAATTTTAAATCGTTCATGCATCTTTTTGAGCAATTTTTAAAAGTATTCTTCATTCATTCTTTTATTTATAAATATTACGATGATATTTTGCTTAGATATCCCGCTTGAAATTTTAGATTTAGCAGGCACAGAATTATGATTGAAAAAGTGCGCTTATACGATCGAATTGCTCGATTGGGTTTTACGAGATGAATTTTATCGAAAATTAATTGACGAATAATGACATAATTTTGTCTATTAATTTTTCATATTTTGGCAAATTATTTTTTGTTTTGTCAATTTGTTTATCGCTCATAAGAGGCGCAAAATGCACTGATATCTCTTACTCTCATTTTCTAGAAGATTCTATTGCAGCAGTTGAAGCGATTTACATCATAACTTATAATGAAGTATTTATGAGCCGTTTATTCGCAAATGAGTTATCTTTTAAACAAATTGTATATAAAAGTTCGAAACGCGTTAATTATGCAAATGCGAATATTTTTTTCTCGGGGTAGGGAATATGGTATTTGATTGCAAATCATTCATTCAGTGAGAAAATCTTTTAATTACAATTTAAGTCAACGTACGCTCAGTGTACAAATATGTATTATGCGTTCATAATCTTACATTCTTTTCCCTTTCCCGAATTGCATTCCTTTCCTTTTCCCATGGGAAAGATCTATGGGAAGGATATTGTTATATATTCAGTGGTAGAGCCTGGAATGTATGCTTATCGTAAACTACGAGAGGAATTCGGCGATGAGTTATTTGACGACAAAAATGGTGGAGTCCTTATTCGTGAGAAACTTGCTCTACTCGTCTTTTCGAATGATGAGGTGTGTAGGTTGTTGTTATATAATTTGTTACGCATTTCAATTAATTATGCATTTAATTAGGCATTTCAATTAATCACTTACTTACGCATTTCAACTCGCTCTCTTCTCAACTGTCCGATATATTGCCTATAACTTTAAGCAATTTCTTTAAATTATTGACGAATCAATTTGTGAAAATGAAGATGAAGCTATTATTTTAAAGAAGCACGACAACGATTCCGTTCAAATACATTTACATTTATCGCATAGTTCGATTCATAATTTGTATTGAAATTTTTTGAAGATTCTCTGAGTGCACAAAGTGTTTAGAGGAGATAAGTTCGCTTGTAACGAAAACAATTGTGTATACAATGCAAATATTATTATGAAGTGCTCAATGAAGAGAAAACATATGCCGAATGTGGTCAGTCTAGAAGAATTTTTAAATTTTTATTATCAAATTTAAAAAATTAGATCCATATATCGATCACTTTTTTCCATTTTTTTCTCGATGGAATAATCAGAACATTTTCTGCACGTAATTCGAAGGCCTCAAATTTTTACACTTTATCTTTTCTTCTGTTTTCTTACGTTTTTTCTATTTTATTTTACCGAATTTTTGGGTATATTTGCGATGAAATGCTCAAAGATATATTCATAGTGCAACGAGGTATATAATACTGAGAGAAACGAGTTGACAAATTATTTTAGCAAAAAATTACAACTATAATTGCAGTATGGCTTAAGATCGTGAATCGGATGGGTGTTTGAAATGGAAACGAGTTAACTCATATGAAAAGATAAAATAAAAGCTAACTGAGCTATAAATGATGAATAGATGCGATTAGACGCATACTTTGTAGAGCTGTATCACGTTGTTCTACTACTGTATATAGTGCGACGGACCTTTAGACCAATTTATTATTGTTATTACTTACATGGCACATTACCTGTACCAGTGCCATACCTATACCATACACTTTCCTTTTTTCATACGTTTGCATTACCTGTATTTAAAAAAACGGCATATTTAGGTTAGACGTAAAGTGAATGCTATAACGCATCCAGAGATTCGCAAACGTATCGTTATGGATATATTGAAAAGTTTCGTACGCGGTGAAAGGTACATCGTTTTGGACACTCCACTGCTATTCGAAGTTGGATACGACAAAATTGTTCAAAAAATCGTCGTCGTTTACTGGTTCGTAGCACGTTCGTTTATTGTTTTTAATATAGCAGAACCTTTGTTGTTTTCGAATTTCCTTCATCGATAAGAAATCGACGACGCTTTCTCCTTGACCTCATGATAACATGGTACCTACTCCAGTTATAGTTCTTCCCGGCGAGGTCCATCCGGCTTAACCTCTCCTTGACGAAACTGCTTCCTGAAGAAAGAAAGCTTCTTGTTCTTTTTGCTTCATAAATTTGCAATAATATCTGCTTCTTGGGCGGTCTCCAAATCTTTTAATTTTCGATGGACCGAGATCCCTTACGAGTAGGTCGCTGGTGGACGAAGATCCCCCTCTCCTCGCTCACCTATTTGTTTGCCCAGTTTGAACTAAAACCACCACATTGTATATGGTGACTTGTATCCTACACAGATAATGTAGGAGAAATATTAAGAAATTGATGTTCTTTGCTCATTTGATGCTTTATGCTGCTATAGTTGATAATTCTTTTTCGGAAATAATCCTTTCTAAATTGTTTCCAAACGATATTCAAATCATCATACGCTTTTTTAAGTCGAAATGTCCACAGTAAAGGAATTCTAAAATACAATTGAGCTGTATTGTTCATCCTTACGAGTCAGAAGCAGTCTTGTAGAGCCGGCATTTCAACTGCTTTTAGCGTTCATAGATGGTCCTTCTTTAAAAAAAAAAATCAAAGTACGCACTCGTATCTTGCAATATACAACAAGGTTTTGGTTGCTATGCAACGAAAATAACGAAATCGAAGGCTTTGACATTTGAAACGAAAAAACGGCAAGAAAAATTGAATACATTAAGGCATTCTTACTTTTTTTTTAACTAAATCATATTGTTTTTTTCCTTTTTATCGATCGTTTCTTAGCAACTAGATGCACCGTTGTGTTATCCTTCTCCATACATTTTGGCTTGTTTCATAATCGTTTGAAAGCAATGTTTACTTTAAAATTTCGCAAGCCATTTTACCAGTTATGGTTGATAAGCATTTGTTCATTTTGCTGATAAGCATCGCTAATTTTTTTTGGAAATGCATCAACGTGGGAATTTTTGTGTTTTTGAGAAATATCTTTCCCACTGCACGGGCAAATAAAAATTTGGGAAGTTCGTGCAGAAAACGATGAAAAAAAAGATAAGTCGATGAATACACACTCATTGTTGGGACGTTTGCAATGATACTTCTAATATATACAAAAGCTTTGAAGTATTGTACTCGATATCCATGCGTTGTTATTCCGTAAACCGAAGCTATTTTCGAGAGCAAAATAATTTTCGCTCATTACTGCCTTTTAATTGATTGTATTTTAGAAGGTGAAAACGTTTCTGTGAAATGTGTTATCAGCATTGATTTTCGTTAAGAGCGCATCTTATACTATCATTTCCGTTCTCAACTTCGACTGTTGAGATCAATCAACTTAAATATTCATTGTGATCATTGTAATCGATCAATATAGAAGAAGCACGTTACCGCTCGGGCCTTCAATGCGAAGTCTCGATGTTACTGAGGCAATCGCACGCCGAGCATAGCCATCCCTTTGGCTGTTTTAGCCTGTTGTTAACCACCTGCTGGCTGGGCTGTCAGTGGTATGGTGGGAAGCAGCAAGGAATCGAACCCGGGTCTCCCCGCACGCAAAGGGGGGGGGCCGCTACCACTGAGCTATTAACGCCCTTGCTTCTGTAAAATTCTGGTAATTTACAGAAAAATCAGAATGCGACAAAGTGTAGTACTCAATACCGTTTTTTGAGTGAGTGGAAAGGGAACGGTGAATGATTATTCCGATTTGCTTTATGCTTATAGTTCATGAAAAGGTACCACTCATCATAAAACAAATCAAAAGAAATCCGTGTCGTTTCATTTTGCGCGCATTCTCCTCACCTCGCATTCTCTAAAGGCGATCGGGTTGGTCTTGTATCGGCGATCTGTCTTTAACTTTATTTAAGATTACTACTTTGCTTATGTTATTTAAGATTACTACTTTGCTAATGTTCAATTTTCGTGAAACAATGCTCTAAGCTTATAAGGTGAGACGAAATTTTTCCTAACAAATTCACGCATTGTGTTGAGTTTATCTGATTCAACGCTGACATGGTTGCTATAGACACACTATATTGGCGAGTGGTTGCTAACAGAAATGATATCATATTTGCTCTGTTCAGCACAAACCGATTAAAAAGTTTCATAGCGCTATGAACAAAAAAGACTACAAACAGAAAAAAAATTTAAAAATTTAAAAATAAAGCAGTCATTTAGAGTTACTTTTTTACTTATAAAACTGCTGTTGAGTTATCGCTGCAATTCGTTTGACACCTTTACTAAAACACATTCTGTAAACGAATGATCAAAGATGTGGCAAAAAAATGCATAAATATTCAAATTTTTTCGCATTTTTTGCATGTTTCGAAAAACGAATCACCTTGATGCGACTCGCCCGTCGCGGCATTCTCCAACCCCGCAAGTCACTTCGAAAAACAAATGGTGTACAAAATTTGTAATATTGTTTTCCTTGATGAGGCATGATCAAACACTTTTATATAATAATTGATCAAGTTTCTGGAGCTGTTTCA
The DNA here is from genome assembly GCA_000803305.1 of Toxocara canis. Classification (NCBI taxonomy): domain Eukaryota; kingdom Metazoa; phylum Nematoda; class Chromadorea; order Rhabditida; family Toxocaridae; genus Toxocara; species Toxocara canis. The sequence continues at coordinate 884,558 of JPKZ01000517.1, forward strand.
CAACCAATACTACTGATTGGAGCAGCTGGCAAAGGAGTTTTTGCAAAAGCGCATGTTCTGCTAAACCGCTTAAGACGCGCTTTTCGAGCCAGATCAAATAGATGCATAAATATGTAAGTAAGGCAAATAAAATCAGAGTATTTACGTTTCAGTGAGGAAGCCGAGCAGCTGAGTCGTCTACAGAAGCGTGATAACTGTGATGAAAATGCGGCACGATCGCGCATCAATGCACAGATGCCATTATCTGAGAAACTTAGAAGAGCTACGCATATCGTGGACAATTCTGGTGATCCTGAAAGGACCCGTACACAGGTGAACAACCTAATAGACGAGTTCAACGCCAGCCGTCTACCATTTTTCATACGAGGAGCCTTATTGGTTCTTCTCGCACTTACTATCCTTGGATTGACGCAACTGATCGCTCTTCTATAATTCGCGTACCTCTTTTGATTAGTTCCTTATCTCATTTTCGTATGCAAAGGTATTACTGATCTTTTTTTTCTGTCTTGACATTCCATATAAACCGTTTTTATTGGAGCGTCATATTTTCATGCGGTCATCAAATTAAAAGCCTACTGGCTTAAACCATTTGTCAGCCTACTGGTTTAAACCATTTGTCAATGTGCCACATATTAGTGAACCAGTAATGTGTATGAGGGGCTAAGTAATGCAGTTCTTGATTGTATATGGCTATGTTATATGGATGGCTGAATCGAACGCAATAACAAAAACGACTGTGTAATAACGGGCTGATCAGTTCAACCCAATTACTTCATTTCTTCATTGAACTCTTAGCTTAGGATTTACACAAAAGAGATATCTAGATCAATTTCACGCTTCAAAAGTACATCTTTCAGAACAACATCTAAAAGATTTTCAACCGTTTAGCAGCGCTTTTCGATAGGTGCAATTTCAAAGATCCTCAAAAATAGTGATAGAACAGATGTGAAAATAATTTAATGTATGTCGCTTCTAAAATAACTGCATAGACGAAGTTTTCTTTTAAAGGGGAAAAAATTTCTGGGCAGTCGTTCTAGTGAGTTTTCGTTTAAAAACAAAAATGGAATATTTTAAATTCGTTAACCGAAGGTTTTTTTAGTTCTTCATTTTCTGAAAATTTCGATATTTGAAAAAAAAAATCGGAAAATATTTGGAGATGATAAATTTTTTTTTAAAAGGAATTTCCAAAATATAAGTAAAGTGTAGCCGATTCAGAATATATTCTTTAGGATCAATTTCTTAACAGCCTTAGTTCAGTTGTTTTTGTTATAGGCAACTTTATATTTCATATTTTTTCGATTTTGTCGAGCGTTTTAAACGTTCGCTTTAGTTTGTCACTAAATTTCTTTGAAGAAAAACGTCATCATCTTTAATGAGTCGATCGTCTTCAACTGAATGAGTTCGATTTCGATTCTTACAAGAAAAAAAAATACTGACTAATTTTTTTTTTTGGAACTTCAAAATTAAGCATAAACAATATTCTTGAAGAGTATGGAATGTTTTATAGGTTGGAACGGTGAACGATTTAACGAAAATCTTCAACGTTTCATTTGTCAACCAGAACCGTACGAAGAATCGAATGTCGTGTAAAAATTTTCATCGTTCGCCGAACTTCGACACTAATTTCTCATTTTCCCCTTATATACAAATCTGGTTCTATTGATCACATGTTCGGAACGGTTTTTACGCTTTACTTTTTTTTAACGTCATTCGTACACCCATTATTTTTTAGACAAAATACAGTTTTGTCATCACCCTTTACCATCGTTACGTTTATAGGCCTCAAACTTTATGACCATGTAACATCTTTACGTATACAACCTTAAACATGATGACACTGAATTACTGAAAGTTAAATCTGATAAACCAAACAGATTTAAAAATTTTCTAATTGTAGGACTGCAAAAAAAAGGGTACTTATACCATTCCGTTCCATATCGATCACCCTATATGCGCACACAGTTGTTTTTTTGGAGGTGCGCAAAAAAAGCAGCATTATTTTTTTCGGTTCTTCAGGAGGCTTTAGGCGGTGAGGTTGTGACAAGGATGCTCTGGAATGTCACTGTGGAAAAGGTGAGCAATCGCAATTGGGACTGCATATATTTGAAGGCGTTCAACGCTGTACGACAATCGTGATTTTGGCACAGCGCTGTGCTTCCTCAGAAATATGTCCTGCTATTAGGCTATATTGGGCCTAATTTAAATGTCATGGGGAAATGATTTTTTTCGGATATACAATAATAATAATAAAACGCGTCAGCATTAATCGAATTAGTGGAACTTTTAAGTTCATAAGCACGCATGACATGCGCATTCAGTAAAGCTTTGCTGTTGACAGTTTTGGCAATCGAAATGCGATACAGGGAGAACAGCATAAATAACGAGGGATTCTTTGATCTTTGCTCATCATGATGTTGTGTGATGATAGTACATTGATCTTGTCGCAGTATTACACTCAGCGTTTTTTATAGTTATCTAGCGTGGATCTAGTTCTTAATGATATGTTGTCATTATCTTTAAAAAGAAAACGTTTCCGTAAGAATGTAGGGCTCAAGCGTTAAAAAATTTTTGATTCATGAAAAATTTCAGCGTTTTTCCAAAGTGGATCGACGTTGTACAAATAAGGGTCTTATTGTACGTTTATTTTAGCTTCAAAAGTATTCATCAGAATGATTCGCCTTTCACAATGTGTCTTCTTTAAAGGCAAAATTTGCTTTTGATGTTTAATCGTCCCGAACGTTTAGAACGATAAAGGTAATGCAGGTACGGCTGGGTTGTTTGATTTGTTCGTTTTTTGCTTGCACATTCAGATGGGCGTACGAATGCTACGTCAAGGCTGCATATGCTTATCGCTGCGATCAAATAATTTTTTTTTGCAAACACTATATGCCTTTCCGATTTCTGGTACCCACCTCTCCCATTCCTGGTACCCACCTTTCCCATTCCTGGTACCCACCCTTCCCATTCTTGGTACCCACCCTTCCCATTCTTGGTACCCACCCTTCCCATTTCTGGTACCCACCCTTCTCATTTCTGGTACCCAGTCTCACTCATATCAATAGCAACTGCACATTAAAACCATTTCGAAGTACTAAGCTGACACAAACGGTTCGTAACATAAAGCAAATGCTGGTATTTCTGGTTATTTTTTTAAAAAATGACTCGATGTTAGTTACCAGGCATCACAAGCAAAAAAAGCGTATTCGAGCAGCATCCACAAAAAAGAAAAATCGAACTAATTGCGCCTATTTCTGACAAAAGAAGTTTGCTATGTTTTTGTTTGATTTGATAAGTCAAATCGCTCTGGAGGTCGATATGAATCACTTCTACACACCGTTTGTCATAAGTCAAATCGTTTGCCATAATAATTTTTGGCAGTCTATTACACAATGAAATTCAACAATGAGCAGTATGTGACGTCTAATGACAGTTGTGCTTGTAATGTAAATTATAATTAAAATGACGTCATCGTAACAATTTTTGCGATTAAGCCATTTAAACGCTTTAGTAAATTCAAAATTTGACCGTTTAAAAAATTCCGTATCCCCTCAGAAAGGGTGATCTTTCAGGAAAGAAACTGGATGAGATTTATCTCAAGTAGCGAAGCTGAGAGCGATACCACCAATAAAATTACATCTCTGCTATCAGCATAATGAATTTCGAAGCCATTTATTCTAACCGCGGTTCCTACTTGTATAAATACAGTTTGCCTTCTTTTTCGTTCAAATAGACTCCAACATCCGTTAATTCGAAACTGTCTATTGTAAATTTGCGCATGTATACTAATGTATATTTTTCACATGTTGATAGCTGATATAAACGCGTTTTTAAATGCTCATGTTGTTATACGCTCAGAGGTCGTTTTGCACCGACTGAAGAAAAGTAATCTTTTTCTGCAGTAATGGTAATGTTCTTTGCAACTATTGTAATTTTGCTATATCAAAAATTCGACTATACTCAAAGTAGAGTTGTTTTTTTTGTTTCTACAGATTTGTTAACCATACGTATCATCCCTACTAGTTGCGTTGTCTTTAACGCATACCAAATGCGTACAACACTTCAACCCGTTAACGACTTTACAGAAAAATGTTAAATATCCTCATTTCAGACAGCTCAGTAAGTACACAATAAACCCATTCACTGTCTTCAACGATCTCAACATCCCATATGTTGAGATGTTATGTCTATAGTTGCAATAATAAACAATTCTGTTTTCTATAACACTCGAGTCGATCTCTCTCAGAGCTACAGCAGTGAATTAAAAATAAAGTAACGATAAACGATAAAGTTAACAATACAATTACTGCCGAACTAACTATCAATTTCTACCGAAACAAATAAAAAAATAACTTATTCATATAAAACCTTCAACAATAATGAGGAAATGTTTTTTTGTCTAAACAGTAAATATGATGCGTTCATTATGTATGACGTATGTGTAACATGCCTTGCAATAAACTCTAACAACATTCGCCTTTTGCGTACGAAAATTGTTTTTGCACATTCGATGATTCAGCAAAGCTCCTCGCATCGACCATAATGACTTTGCACTTTTTTATTCATCGTTATGCTGATGACTCATTCTCACTCGTTTCAAAGGATTGCTGCTTTTCGTGCATCACGTCGACACATTTCGAACTTCCCGTTCGATATCTTATGATGGGGCCCGTTGTCGTTAAGGTTGACATCCCGAAGCGGGAAAGGGCAAGAACGTAACTCGTGACGGACATCACCGTAATCACCGGTAGCATGAAACGTAAACGGTTGCGGGAGCTCCTCTTTCGATCTGAAGTTGAGTG
>JPKZ01000517.1:889859-900808 GCA_000803305.1 Toxocara canis
CACCTCGAACTTGTTATCTGAACCTACCACGTCAAGTGATGTCCACGTCAACATAGAACGTGCATTTTGTGACCCGTTCCTGATCTACGTCATCATTGCACACGATTGCACAATCCTGCACAATGTTTGAGCGCGTTCGTACACGCACGCACACGACAAACGAGCGGTGGGAGGGGCATCAATGTTACCATTCTTAAAATGATGTATCAACCTGTTCAACTGTGATTCAAGAAGTGCAAAATTTATTCTTCAGTTGTTTATCCAATGAATGTTGCGGCGGCTCAAATCGGACTCAAATCAGTCATGTCATTTTTTTGTCCGTTTCATTTCTCTTTGCCGAAATGGCTAAGCTCCCGTATGTTTCACACATTGCAGATCTATTCCGTGAAATTCACATGCCCATTATTGGTGGTATTTGGCCAAATATGATGTCCCAGAATGGCACTTTAATAATGACTGGTAGGATGAGGTTTGTGCCGTTCTGAAATTTGAATAAGGTTTGCTCATTTACACTTGGGTATAGTTTATACAGCGAACGTCGTTCGCTCATTAGCAAAAATTTTACTTTGCTGTAAGTTTTCAGGTTTTTCTGCTTTTGAATAGATGATGACTGACTGTAACTGCTTCTGATGATTGAGCGAGGCGAGAGCATTGCGGTTTTTACTTGTCCGTTTTGCAACTTTCATATGCCATACCAAACCAGACATAGGTAGTTCTGAGTCTTGAATATCCAGTGCATTGATGCTGATTCGTTCGGCCAGCTGCAGCATTCGACATCAGCTCGTCCATAAAACTGTTTATTTCTCGTTGTTGTTGGACGGTATAGTACATCGAAGATTTGTCGATTTTTTTTGGTTAGGGGGGCGAGTTCCGGGAATCGTTGCTGAATACTTGCCTCTCACTTCGTGTCTACGACTATTATTACGGTTTTTTGAAGCTTGCTGGTTTTAAAGTATTTTGACCATTCTAGTCGTATTTCGTTTCGGTTGAGCGCTGCGTCGTTGCCGTGCAGGTGGATGTTTATTTATCACTTTTATAGAAAGTGACATTATTTTTCAGCAGTTCCAACCGGCTGCACGACTTTCTGCTTGGTGGATTTTCTCGTCGAGGGCTTGCTTAAGCGGTAGTTTCATAGAAAGGGGTAGCCAGGCAACGCGAGGCTAGACCCTTCGTAAAGGTTCGTCCTTTTTTTTCTTTAATTTGGAGTACCAAAAGAGCGAGGGAAGGAAGTGGAGTTGTTGCAGTTGCTGTTACTCTTCGAAACATAACTGCTCAAAGCATAAAACCTCCTGAATTGTTTTATAAACTAACCCGTTCCTCTGTTAACCACATACAATCGTCCTATAATTTTTTTGGTTCGCTTGCTATGAATATTTTTAATAGTTGCTTTTGTCTTCTGGCCTACCCTAAAGCTCACTGCTTACCAGTGAAGTTTAATGTATAGTTGCCTCACCCTGTGTTTCTAGTCCTTCAGCCTATAAAATTATTAGAGCTTCCTATTTCAGCGGCATTTTATTCTAGGGGGGGAGGGAAGGCTGTCTACGATCAGTGCTGTTTTAATGTTGATGCAGTAACGTTGACAGTGCAGTAACTGTCGATCACTTAACATGCAAGTCGTCATGCTAAGTGACTGACCAAGAAGTGAGATCGTTATTCCAGTGAATCACAGAATGTTGTTTATAAACGCCACGATTGATAAGCTTACTGAATTTTTTGGCTAAGCAAGGAGTTGGTTAAATTTTTTAAATTTTTTCGAGTATTCGTTGTCGGTACCATCGCGGATAAGTTATTAAAAAACTTTTTGCTTTCTTGCACTGGCAAGACTGTGTTCGTATAAAAAATTTCGATCCATTTTCAACTAGGGGAAATCAGCTTGAAGTTTTCGGTTTTGAAATGTTGTTGCCTGGAAAGGGGAGGGGCTTACAATCAAGAACGGGTTTACAGTTGTACGCGGCATTTCAGGCGATTTGCTAAATTTAGAGACGCTGAAAATCGGATTTTTACCGTTTAATAATTGTACGTTTATCCGTAGTTATTTTTTCGTAATAATTCATGGGTTGAAGCCATCCACAGCTTACTGATCCTTGATAACAAGAGACCGTTTTCAGGGCGTATTCAACTAGAGTGACGCGTTAGCTCGGCGCGTCACCTAAATCGCAATTTCAAAGAGCGCGACCGGACACCGTCATCCAGACACAGTCGCGCTATGTGCAGTTCCTCCATCCGTACCTTCGCCGCCATGTGCGGCGCGTCGCAGCCGGCCGGCCAACAAGGCCAGGCCGGAATTCAAGCTCAACAAGAAGCAGCGACCCGTCAAGAACTCTTCCGAACGTGCCGACGCACTCTTGTACCGATCGAAAAGGACTTCGAGCGTGGACTTCACATACGAAAACTGCGCCTCGGTCCCACGTGTCGTTACAAGATACTCAAACCGCAATTCGAAGACTCGAAGTACCGCTACTCGAAGGTACATTTTCGCGCAAAGTACTTAAGTTCTAGGAAACTATGCAGCTGGGGAGTAAAGGGCGCAATGTGGTGGAACAAACAAGTGCGGACTAATCGTTATTCAAAGTTTGACTGGATTTTATGTTCACGGCTTACAAAAGTTGGACACGAGTGTTCGCTTTGTAAAAGTTCAAGTTTGCAGCATAGTTGCAGCCGTTTTTCACTAGTCATCAGCGACGAAGATATCGGCGCTTTTTTTGAAGGTCGCTACTGAAATGCAACGGCGAAATTTCTTGGAGCAGCGAACCCGAGTGCCAATTTTGGAATTCGTCAGCGCCACGTCGTCTACGAAAAGTGTCGACAAGTAGATGATAATTTTTCATTGGTTCTTTCGCATTAAAGAAATCCCAACTAAAACCGAATTGTTGAAACAGAGTTTAAACAGAAAAATACGAGAAAGTCGTGTCGTATGCAGAAGTTTGTCATTTATGATAACTGCTGGCTTTTACCAATTCCTTGGTTGTTTCGGGAGTTGGGATAAGCAGTAATTGGGAACAGGAGTGATAAGCAATTTGTTCAGCTTATCTCGCGCCAGTTCTACTCGCCGATCTACTCGAGCCGTACCGTGCCCAACGCAATCATCGCCGTACAGGGCGAAAATTGTGCTTATTCGTCGCGAGAAGACAATCCACAGTGCATCTTGCACCCCAGGCGAAACCGAAGAAACTGTAAGGTTATAAAGACAGTGACAGAGGACTCTAAGGAGGGAAAGACAATGGTAAAGAATTATTCAGAAAAGGAAAGGCGGTAATAGAATAACAGGAGCTGGGAAACGTACGAAGTCAGCGAGAAATCATGTTATATTTGCATGTTCGGTGAATCCATAGAGGGTCTGTTAATAAAAACATGCGTTGTTAGATCCCCATAAGTTGAATTATGAAGTGCTATTTCCTAAAGGATCAAGGTGACGATCATTTTCTGAACATGTTTCGAATGTCTCGGTATATCCGTTGACAGCAATCACCTAAAAGCTGTTTTGTTTAACAAAACGACGGGATATTTTCTTAAAGGAAAAGGGATCGCTGTTTGCAGTTTTGGAAGAAGCGGACCGTACTTCTTACAAATTGCGCTCCGCTACGATGAGCCTCGAACCGCCACGTTACGACGTGGACGAGCTTGGTCCACTCTTGGACGAGTTTAATCCGCTAAGCGAATTTTATGTGGCCCCACGATATGACGCTGACCTCAGGCCACTTGTATACGGGGACGATTTTCTTCCTCCCCAGGGCGACGTCTCGCCTTCTGTATCATTACGCAACGATTTCACACCCGTTTCTAGCAGCACTGCACCCGTACACGATGCACAGCAGCCCGAAACTGTTGAGTTCCCAAATTTCTTGACGAACTGCAGCGGTTCACAGTTCCACAAAACAGATGTTGGTGAGGACTTGCCTCTGGCTGGTCCTTGCCAACTACCAGCAACGGATGTCCACATTATGCCTGAGGACATGTCCGCTGTGGGACTATCTCCAGCTGCAGGCAATAGCCAGCAACCAGATACGGATGAGCTTGATCCTATCTTAATGGAGTCGTTCATCGATCTGGCCGAGTTGGATCAGTACCTGAATGAGCCTGAGCCTAGCAATGGTTCCCCGGCCGCGGTCGTACCGGCACAGTCGGCATTTGACGCGATCATTCGTGAAGACCACTATGAAGATGCTGTTGCTGTTAGCCTTGACCACCCCTATGGCACAACCGCGGCATCTTCAACGAATGCTGACTCGATGGATCTGGTGCGCCACATTTTTTTCCAGCATTCTTTTTTAAGACGTTCATGGTTATTGCTATTTAGTACTTAATCCGGGCTATAATGTCGATCCCAGCTCTGGACGGAAGTCCTAAATCTTAGCATAACCGTAATGTTAGTGAAGTATAAGAAGATTTACTTGTATTTGGTTACTTGAAACTTTGGTAATGGGGACTTCAGCGTTTCGGTTTGTCGGAGGAGACTCAGTTTGAAGGAGGATCCGTGAGTAGTACATCTGAACGGGGGAGAATGGACGACGGTCGGCCAGTTTAGTTACTGAATCTGAGGGCCATTTTCATGCGTTTTCTTGAGCAAGGGGGACTGAATTCTTCGGTTTCCATATTTTAAAGAAATCTCAACAGCTCGTTGTATCTAGCCATGGTGCGTAGCGGCAGTTGATGACGTGTTGAGTAGGCGGGGCCTGACGCAATGTTGTGCAATATTGGCTAACGCAGTGCGCATTAAAGAGATGGATTGATGCTTACCCGTTGAGTCAGTATGAAAATGTTTGGGTGCAAGTCAGGCAGTGGGCTGATACCAGCTTCGGCTTGAAGTAAGATTTTACGAGGCCTTAGGGCCTACCGCTCCTTCCATCCTCCACGATCGGTGTAATCTGGTTGTGTGATAAGTGATGGTAGTCTTCCCATCAGGCAACGGCAGATTTGTCTTTGATGCATCCTTGAACGTGAGCTTGGATGTGTGTATGCCAGTGGAATGGTGCAGTTAAGTCCTCTTGTTGCCAACACAGGGGCTGATTCATCTTCTTGAGATATGGTAAGGGGCTGTCCGCAGTTAGAGCCTTTTCGTCTTATGGGTGGGAGGATGCATAGCACATAGCCACTTGTTGACACCTGAATAAAAAGACGACCTTGAAGCTAGGGCGTAGCAGCTACCTTTTAAAAACCTTCAGGTGGAGGGTTCGAATTCGTGCCGTTTTTTTCACATATCTTCGGTCTCTTTCCTCTTCACTTAACGCTGATAGTGTTTGATCAGATTGGAAGGGCAGTATATGAAATTTGCAACCGTGTGGACCATTAATCATGTGTTCTTTGCAGGATCCGTCAATTCTAAACGAATTCTTTGCGCCATTACCGTCCATGTCATCAACGGGGCCATGCGAAAGCGAAGCTCTAAATGTTTCGCCAACCTATCTTGAGACGTTCACCAATCTTGAGCCGTATCTTCAGCATAGGGCAGGTCAGTCACATTTCCTCTTCCAGTTCTTTACGCGTATTAGTTTAGGTGCATGAAGAAATGTCGGACGTCACCATACGTTCAGTGAAGTAAATACAAAATTTTTCCTGACGCAGTGCACTATTCTACGGGTGCATGGAATGTTATTGACAAGCAGAGCATCTTAAAATTAGTGTATTTCTCGACAAATTGTTAAGTCCATTTGTAGGTTGTTTTTTAAGCAGTTATCAAAACGAAATATCTGCATCGGTGCAGACGTCTGAGTACTGATCGTGAAACAAAGTTTTCAAGGCCATGATCAGTTTTGGAAGCGATAGGTACAGTATTCCCTCTTCCTCATCCGCTGTGTTCCCGTTCCATTTCCAAGATCTTCTATTTCCCTTAACCGTTTGTATACAAAGAAATCTAGAATAGTTTATCGATTGCAGAGTCGTTGACTCCGCCAGAAGGTGAAACAACATGTGATTTGGAGTCGCCATCTTCTGCAAAGCCTTCTTTCAATCGAACAACTGCAAAATCCCGCTCGGCGACGACGAGCGACGCTTCGTATGCCACTGGTCTAACACGACTAGAAACACCTGACGAATATAGGCGTCGTCGGGATAAGAATAACATCGCTTCGCAGAAGTCGCGACGTAAGCGTCAGCAGAAATTTCATGCGCTGAAGGAGGAGGAGTTACAGCTGAAGAAGAGAAATACAGAGTTGTTGGCAACAGTGTGCGATCTTGAAAGGCAGGTTAACAATCTCAAAGAAATCATGATGAAAGCTATCACTGGGTAAATCGTATCTCGGAGTAATCTGAAGTGAAGATAAATGAACGTAAATACGGGGCTTGTAGGCATTGTTGCCAATTTTGCTTTTAGGATATGACATGACATGACCATTGTTTCATGTGTGGCAACGCCAGAATTGTTTGAAAAGAATCACTTGGGATTTTCTGGTTTTTTTGGGATGTCACGGCACAATGGAACTGTTTGATTATGTCATGCCATATCATTTGTTGGACAAGTACAACGTATGTATATGTCGTAAACAACTAGCTGCTCGTGTGTTGTGTACGTTTTTTTTTATTTTGTCGTTGTTATGTTAGTAAAATACTCAAGTTAAATTATTCATAAATGTACTTGATGCTTTTGTTATGTTGAAAGCGAGGAGTAATTTTTTAGAGGTGTTGAACTGGTAGATTAGTAGAATTAGTTGGGTAGAGTAAATGTATGATCGATCAGTTGGTCAGGAAACCTACCGGGAATGTTATTGTATGGGAAACGAGTGGGAAACGGGCAATGTAGGTGTATGAGTCGGCATTTATGTAGGAAACGGGCGGTTTAAGTTTATGGGTGGGCGTTTATAAGTATTACTTCTCTTTCCTCTATTTATTTATGCTGTGTTGTGAATGTGTTTGTATTATCTTTCTTTTTTCAATAAACTATTCAAATGAGCATGTTGCCTATGACAAATACGCGTGAGGAATAATACGGCATGTATCTTGCTCGAACAGAACTTTCCGGCAGGCGGCTCTTGAAGAATGACCGTCCATAGCTCTATTCGAGGTAACGCAACGTTTGAGGATGACATTCGGGAAAGCTTTAGCGGTATTCGTATCACTTGTACCGCTTTTTTGGCGGGGGTACTTTGCTGGATGTACCATTTGCTAGAAGCCAAAAATGGGTGGGGATGTACTGGCAGTTTCGTGTTTTTTTATGAGTGTTAGAAGAATGGTCTTTAGTCACATGAATAAGGGAAACTGCACGCGGCAGCAAGATGATATAGCAAAGCAGTACAGACATAAATGCAGCAGTGCGAGTGGTTAACGTGAATTGCACGTGTGTAATTGAGAAAACCGGAAGCAGTGAGCAAGGAGTGGTAAGAAAATGAGTTGCACATGTGTGTGCATAGAAAAGCCGAATCATTCAGCACAATACAGTAAGCAAAGCATACGAATATGAGATATGACAACAAATTAAATGATCTATTGTTCTAAGGTCGAGTGAATCGAGGTGGTTCATGAACACGGAAGGATTCTGTGCCTAAGAGATGCAACGGGGAAATTCATCCAAATAGGACTGCTCTGAACTGAAAGATGTAGAAGCTGCTGGTCATGGAACAGGTTTTGCTCGCTAATTGATAACGATGAGGTCTAGTAGACGCTGGTCAAGAAGCGTGAATAGACTTTCCAGAGGTAGATCAGGGATACCCCTAACGGTTTTGAAATCGAAGGCCGGGTCAAATTTAATCCGGCGATACTCCAACGGTTCCAGATCGAATACCTTCAGTCTAGCCTTATAATCGGGTGTATGCGACCCCACGAACAGTTTGCGAAATGCCATACTAGTGTTATTCTTACACGTCTCAATAGTTTTTGTCATCCAGTAAGTATGGTGACTGCTTACAGTACTCTGGTATGGGGCGAAAGTGCACAGTATACGCTTTACAGTAGTGTTCGACGCAGCTGTGTTGCAATGCACGTAGGATACAGTTAACTGCCTTTAGCACCTTCGCTGTACTTCAGTACAATGCAGATTCCCGTGCAAATTTGGACGAATTTTGACTCCAAGATCGCGGATCCCAACATCCACCAACATTTCTTGTCCGAAATGTCAAGCTGCCAAGATTTAGACCAAACGCTGAAGGCATTGAGACCACTTGAAATGTGAAAATCATCAGTTGGTTTTGGCAAAGGGCGATATGTTTTTAGATCATCTGCGAACAATTTACAAGCGCCAGACACATCGTTTATGTACGAAATGAACAGTGGGCCCAGCATATCCCTGAGGAACACCGCTAATTTGATGGCGATGATTGGAGAAGGAATCCCTTGCCTTTACTGTGAAGCAACTATTCGCCAGGAAGCTTCTTTAACAAGGAAGCACGAACACCATAAGCTTATAGCTTGTGAAGAAGCTCGCTATGGCTAGCCACGTCGAGAGGCTTAGCATAGCCAATATGTCGGTTTGTACTATACTAGACCTCAGTAAGGTAAGAAGTATTAGTGCACTTTTGGTATAGTGACGAGTCTGACAGCTTGAAGTAACTTCTAAGTCGTATAGTATTTGTGTGGGAATGCAGGTAGCTGTCTCACCTTGGGAAACATGAACTGTGAACGACGAGGGATTTTAGGCATACCTCACCAAGGACACAGTAGGGATTATGAGACTATGGGAAAGGCGCGTTAGCAATCCAGTTTCACGATAACGATTGCTTTTAATGCCTACCATGGGAAGGGTTGGAGGTTACTCGGGAACCGTTCCCTTCGTTAGGACCGCTGTATTGTTTGCAAAATTTTGCGCGACGGTATGGAACGGTCACTCTTTTTTGCGAACCTTGCGAACAAAACGAAATTGGTGGAGGGGATGTATATCCGCCCTCCTTGCCGATGCTTAATTCTGGGATACATCCTCAACATTTGCACTCCGTTGTTTTTGCACTTTAACTTCCTTTGTCGTTCTTCTGGACGTTTCATGAACCTCACAGGCAGCTGACCAATTTCTTGCAAAACTTCATACCTTTCTACACTCTGCTAACAAAAAAACGGCAAACTGCTGATGCGAAATTGATGCCTCATGCTGATATCAGCCAGTAGAGTTGTTTTGGAATGCAAAAGCGAATGGTCGAAATCCAAACGACACTGTGGTTAAGCAATACAGCCGCTTTCATACCTCTATATGCGGAATAGTTATTGATCGTAATCGCATTCTCGTATGCAGAACAATCTTTTTTTTATCTTGACGAAGGACGAGCAGGCGAACGGATTTCAGGTGATGGATAGGCTAAAATCAAAAATGAACAGCTGCGATCTTTGAGGCAGCCTTCGCACACATATAATAACACGATCAGAAAAAAACGGGAGATTATCCGGATGAGCAGAAAAGAAGAGGGAAAAGTTCTCCCCATCAGTAAAAACTCGATCGATAAAAACGACTCTCATTAAAATTATTTGAAAAATTAATATGCAAAAGCAATTGTTGAGCAACAAAAACCTAAACTCCATCTTATCAGCACGTACTCCATGAATACTGTTTTCTTAAAACGGCTTTCCGTGAGCGTAATTGGACCATATCATTTTCGCCTCTATGCAATCAGAGCATTGTATTGTGCATGAATGGATGATCTATTCCACCACCTGACATATCGGATCTGATGTCACACCTCATTTTGTATGAAATCATCAAATACGAGTGATGGATTGATGTGCTGCAAGCCTGGGCGAATGCTGTGTGGTTGTTTTCTATGTTTCTTACAATTTGGTCTAACCACATTAGTTATCATCTATCGGTTAAACGAGCTCCGATGATGAGGTGATTTAAAAAAAAAAAAAAATTATATTTTTGAACGAGAAATAAAAATAATCATCAAAAAGTGAAAACGATCCAGAAATTGAAGTGCAGTAGGGGTCGTAATATTCCTACTGCGATTCAAATTTTAGCATTCATTCTTTTATCGGCGAACTAAATTTCAGTATTAAAACCCTAGAGTATCAGCTAATAATATTCTACACCATAAGATCTGTGCAATGGTAACTAAACAGAAAAAAGTGAGAAAGCGATAAACATAAAGAGAGAGGGGTCATATAATCCTGAACTAGCTAGGGCAAAAATTCTCATTCACGTAAATCACAAAAACTAATAATTCCACAGCAGTTTCTAAAGATCGACAGAATTGACGGCGATAAAAAAAATCACGATTTCTAGATGTTCCTCGAATTTAGAGGATTTGTTCTTCACAGTACCTAAAGCTATATCTAACCATATATCAATCAATCATGGAGAACTTATTCCATAAACTTAAATCGTTTCAAAACGATTCGGTCGTGCATATCAGAGGATCTTCTTAAGACATGATCCAGTGATGTGTAAAATTATCAATCAAAAAACTTCGCAACTAATTTTTGAGTGCTCTATTCCAGTAATTCGACAGTAAATAATCCAGTAATTCCAGTAATTACAGTAATTCGCAACTGATGCAATAAATGCAGCAAATCCAGTAATTCCAGTAATAATGCTCTAATAACAGGAACATTCGATCGCGTTGAATACATGCCGGTAAGCATAAGTGAAAATGGCTTGATCAACACTAATTTCGTGAATATAGTAAACAACACGATCAGATCTAGAAAAGAACTGATTATATGATCCTATTCACCTGCTCGAATCGTGCCCATAGTAGAAGACAGTAATAACAAAATCAACGGGTCTCAAGCTTATTCCATAAGACTTCCGTCCCCATTCTTTTTAACTCGATGACGTGTAATCTGTACTTGTTCTTATATGGTGTATCTAAAGGTTGCAAGATCTATTGCTTTAAAATAGATCAAATTGTATTCAAATATTGCATAACAGAGCGTGCGAAAATAAAGTGAAAGATAAATAGTGAGCTATAATAGTACGTTTTCCATCTTGACACACAACGAGCATATCCATCCATGTAACAGTTCTTAAAATTGTTGTTAGTAGAGGAGGACTAGACTGCTTTACAAGTGTTCTTCCTTGCCTGTAGGAGCTCCCT
>JPKZ01000518.1:9035-26676 GCA_000803305.1 Toxocara canis
CCCCTGCACCTCTACCTCTCACTATTTATATTGGCCGGTCATTCTTCTGGAGATTGAAGGGTATCTAATCGGAACATTCCCTGGAGAGCTGAAACCCACTCGGTTGAAGATATTACAGGGAGGAAGCATTTTCAAGAGAAAGGGGTTGTAGATTTTGTCACCTACGAAGGCAGTATATTTGAAGAGGCTTAAAAATTTCGGCATATCAGAAGGGAGCGTACATGGGGCTTACTTTGAAAATCTACGATGTTGGAATCATCTACAAGAATATGCACTTAATGGCTTCGTTTCCTCACGGTGTGCCTTAAAATGTTGCTCTTGTTTCGCTCAAGGCAGACAGCAGGTATGCGTTTCCTCGCAGAGGGGTTTGGTCTCTGAACTACTCCGCGCGTCGCTTCACGGTGCACTGTCTCTGTATTTGTTAACTGGGAGTTTTTTGTCGGTTGTACAGTTTTCAGTAGGCCAACAGTATAGTGCAGTGGTTTAAGTTGTTTCGTCATATGATGGGTCGCCGACTCGACCCCTACAATGGCGCGCAGTTCAGTGAGAGCTGCCACACTCTCAGAAGCTGGAACGGTGGGTTCGTCCATGGAGCTCAACGTTCTTTGGTGGGAGAGAAGCCTGCAACCAACGGCGAGAATCGCTCCATTAGCTCGTTACTCGTTCTCCTTGATATGCGGCAATCATGAACAGAACGAAGGTTTGAATAAGGCGTGAGTCGATAGTGAACAGCGTTTAGCTGTCCGAGTTTAGCGGTAACTTTTTTTTGGTTTTTGATGATTAAGTAGTGTATTTCAGCCACTGGATGAACTTGGAATCGAAGTTGATGGTTATTGTGAAATTAACGTTCGACAATGTATCCTCGATGGACAAGGAACCATTTCTTGGTCGAGTGCTGGACGCGTTCTTTGATGGGTATATGTTTTGTGTCTTCAAAATCCAGTGCCGGCATTCTAATTAAAGGCCTTCATGGAAAGTTTTATTCATGTTATTAATTAGCACATTTGTTGGCCTGTTGCTTGCAGCTGATAACAGGTAGTTAGTGAGGCCAGCTTGCAAAATTTTTTATGGGACTTCTGGAAAATTGTGCATCACTTGACTCCCACTAAGGGTTTTTTTTTATTTAGACCATTTCATTCAAGCGGTACAGAAGAGCAAAGTTCGTAGTTCGTGAAAAATTGTGAAGTGTTTGGCAAGGGATAGAGAACGTCGACAAGGAGCAACGTTATTAGATGCATTTTTGAAGGCATGGGTTCTGTGATGAATTTAATTCTCAGTAGAGGCGTTGCAGTGGAAAAGTTGGCGATGTCGAGAAAATGACCTAATATTTGATTTACGTATGATTATTTTGATAGCGCTGTTCTGTTGCCCAGTTAGCAGTTCATATTTGCTGGTTGATATGTGGATAGTGGTTGGCGTTCGTCTGATTTCTGCCGTCTGATTCCTTGGTAAGCGCATAGTCGTAGTCGTTCTGAAATCTTAATATATTATTGCGGCTGTCGTTTAACGGCAAATTAGTGTATCGCTCGAAATTTCGGTGGATAAGGATAACTGCTTTGAGGATGCCTGCTGACTCATCGTTCAGCGTAAGCAATTGGGCAAACGCGCTAGTAGAACTGGCTGAGATGGCATTTTCTGATTTGGATAGTGCCGACGAAAATATGAAAAGAGAAGATTTCGTCGAACACTTCTTCTCAAAGGTATGTAATAATCTCTGTGGTACTATATTGTTATAGGTCATAAATGGGTAGTGTCGGACTTGAGCTTCCAGCAAAATGGTGATATGATAGCTGTCGGTATACAAATAGCATTTTTCGTTGTAATTAGTTTACGGTGTCACAAGCGGAACATAACTGTTCTAGGCGATCTTTTGCGTTTTGGTTTTTATCCATGGGGCTACAATTCAGCCAAAGAAATGTAACTGTGATTCATAATCAGTCGAATGTTAGCTGTTTCAATATGAAAGAATGATTGTTTTCACAGTATTATTCGTGGACCGGTAAATCCACATATTTAGTCAGTAGCAGGCCATAGCTTGGAACCACTACCATACTTAGGAATTCCGACCACGGGTTTATGAAAGGGATAGAAGGATGATTGCAGCTGATTACGAATCTCCTCCTTTCCTTCGGCATGTCTGTGGAAGCACTGAACTGGATGAGGCACTAATTTTCGCAAGTCAGGTCATCTGTGCTGTAAGGCATTCAAGAAGATTCTAGCAAGATTGGGAAATAGTGGTATTTGTATGGCACATTTGGCACTGACCTTATAAAATGAAAAATTCTTTGTGTGCTGCCGAAATTGAAGTAGTAAATCGCCGAGTCCATTGTAAATACATCGACGTTTATCGATTTGGCGATAACTTCTAAGACGCCATAAACGTTGTTAAAGGTTTTTGTGGCAATCGAATTAACGATGAAACGTGGGGAAAGAGGAGCTATGCGAGCAGTTGCAGCACTTCCATTATGCATACTTCGCAGCGAGACAACAGTACCACAACACATGGTCGAGCACTTCCGTCGCGATCTTTTTATGAATTTGTTCAACCGGGTGCGTTTTCATTCGCATTACTTTCTGTGCCACATTTTATTCCTAGAAACAAGGTGCGAATATGTAAATTGGTGCAGTTGAATGAACGCACATTATGCGTTTTACCGAGGTAGCGGTAGCAATTAGCTGGATTCGCAGAACTGTGCAAAGAGTCAAGCTCGGTAGCCGTTCTTTGTAGAAGTGATATACATGCTGTCATTTATGTTTTATAAAGCCGTTTGATGATGCATCCGTCGTTTTGAACGGCTGCGTGAAATTTTCGTCATTTATTCGTTCCTTTGCTTGTGCAAGTTTTAGCCCTAATTGTTATTTAGTTGATCTTTCGCTCACACATCTGCAGCTTGATATACGCAAGCCTCTTGTCTTTGAAAAAAAAAAGTTGATTCAGTGAATCCAGCCAATTGCTACTTGCATTGCTGCGCTGGATCCTAGCGAAATTTGTTGACCACCAACATCATTCTGAAAGAACTTCAAAGAAAAGTGTTGTGTGGAATTAAGCCCTCCTCTTCAAAGAGGAGCTATGCGAGCAGTTGCAGCACTTCCATTATGCATACTTCGCAGCGAGACAACAGTACCACAACACATGGTCGAGCACTTCCGTCGCGATCTTTTTATGAATTTGTTCAACCGGGTGCGTTTTCATTCGCATTACTTTCTGTGCCACATTTTATTCCTAGAAACAAGGTGCGAATATGTAAATTGGTGCAGTTGAATGAACGCACATTATGCGTTTTACCGAGGTAGCGGTAGCAATTAGCTGGATTCGCAGAACTGTGCAAAGAGTCAAGCTCGGTAGCCGTTCTTTGTAGAAGTGATATACATGCTGTCATTTATGTTTTATAAAGCCGTTTGATGATGCATCCGTCGTTTTGAACGGCTGCGTGAAATTTTCGTCATTTATTCGTTCCTTTGCTTGTGCAAGTTTTAGCCCTAATTGTTATTTAGTTGATCTTTCGCTCACACATCTGCAGCTTGATATACGCAAGCCTCTTGTCTTTGAAAAAAAAAGTTGATTCAGTGAATCCAGCCAATTGCTACTTGCATTGCTGCGCTGGATCCTAGCGAAATTTGTTGACCACCAACATCATTCTGAAAGAACTTCAAAGAAAAGTGTTGTGTGGAATTAAGCCCTCCTCTTCCAAAATTTTTAACTTTATACACCTATCGTAACTCGGGGAAGGGGGGGGGGGGGGGGGGAAAAAGAATGGAACGAGAAAGATTCATTCGAGATGATCATCTAATTCATTTTGATCGTTTAGACTCGTATGATCGTATCATATAATCCAATTTTTTATTCAAAGTTCAAGAAGCCTCTTTTCTTTATTTGCTGCTGTTTTTGGAGCGAAAGAATTTCTCTTTCCGTTTTTTTTTTTTTAAATTGTAAGTGCCATTCCTTTCTTAACGACTCATTCAGAACTATCCACGCATTCAGAACTATGGCTTGTTACATGGAGCGCACACAAGTAGTTCGCATTGAGTATGCTTTATTTTGTCTCTCTTAGCTGCATCTAGCAGGACTGAACCTCCATTTCTAACCATAAGCTAACAATCATATGAGATTTGACGATCGCGCGACTTTCCGCTGCAGTTTCAGTATGTTTTCTGGGTGTGATTAATTGACAAAAGTTATATTTTTTCAGCTTCCTGCATCTGAGCCTGTCGTCGAGCAACTATTCATCTCGCCATACTGCGGGACTCTTCTTGATCTTGCAGTAATGATCTTGAGAAGCGCGACAAGTAGTGCTGCTATAGTTGCTCATATTATCGAGTCATGTGATGAAGCATTTCTCATTCAAATTAACAGGTGCACTTCATTGGCTGAGGCCGTTGCTGCTAAAGTGGACTGGAATGCGAATGAAACACGCATTATTAGAGCGCTGCTGAGGGCAGTCAGTGTTACCCAAGGATCCTTAAGCGAATTTATCAAGGTGAGCGTAAATGTTGCTATGTTTATATGACTTAAATGTAAAGTTTTATGATTCATTACTTTAGCTTTTGCCAAAGCTATTGTGTTAATTTTGATGGCTGAGGTTACCCGACTGGCTTATTTGCTTATCCTCTGAAGGGCTCGTTTCACAAGTAGACTGCAGTCTTTTAAGCAAAGGCTAGAGGTGGAGTGTAAAACTGTGAAACTGTACATATCGTTTACTGAAGATTATTACTTTCCTTACTGTAGTAAGCTGCGAACGTTTACGTTTGGTCTCAAAGCAAAGATTTTTAGAATACTCTACTGGTCTTACATTGCCGTGGTTTTCCAAGTTTTTCGCCATCGTTATTGTGATTCCTCAAAACGCCAGAAAATGGCCTATTTGGCACGAAAATTCTACCTTTTCAAAAATCCCAAATTTCTGCACCGCAGTATGCCGGAATTCTTTTCCTTTTCTAGAGGAAGGTGCCGGGGGGGGGGGGGGAAAAGGCGTGCACAATTGCGTTAATAGATGAAGTTCGTCATTGAGAGCCTTCGGTGGTCCAAATAGATAAATTATCACAGCTTAAGGATGAGAAGGGAACGTTTACATTATCTCGTTAAAAATAATGATTCGTTTTTCTTAAAAAATGACTTCACATTCATAGTCTTTGTCGAATTCGTCAGCAGTACTTGAACAGCAAAATTTAGTTGGATGACGAAATGTGTTGTGCGCGTTTGGTGGAAACAGTATCAAGTAGCGGTGCATGGGCACTATTACCTCGTGTTTTATCTTCTCAAATATGGCAGTCAGTTGTTGAGAAGGCAGCGACGTTCAGTATTCGAAGCTGTGAACGCGAGAAGTGGCGAATGGTATTGGAATGTGTTGTAACACTTCCAAATTCCACTGCCGTTATTTCATCAGTAAGTGCATTAACTATATGTTCACAAAACGGGGGATTGATAGTAAGGGATGGCAGCATGAAATAGATGAAAGGGAAAGAGATAGAAGTAGAATCCATCATATGTGCTGAAAGTGACAATTGAGTATAGGAGGGCAGTGTTGGGAGCGGAGATGATGAGTTGAAGAAACAAGATGAATGAAAATCGCTTTGAAAAGTGAAAGTTGCGATGAGGAGATCTGAAAATAAAGAACTGATGAAAAAATTGCTCTCACCTATTATTCATCTATGAAGTACATAGTGATGCTGATGCAGTATGTGGCGCTTGCAGCTTTCTTGCTATTTGTTCATCCATCTCTGTTAAGCTTTGCGTATAATTCGTTTTTGTACAAGTGACAAGTGTTGAGGAAGGAAGAACTTTAAGAAGCCGTCCATGATCGAATCGAGCTTTTTACAAAACTGCCCATGTCCGATTCGAGCCTTTGTGGGAACTTTATTGTTGGCAATCCAACTCTCATGGGCTTTAGATATTTTCATGTGATAGCAAACTGGGCCTTTAAAATTTCAAAGATTTTTGAATTTTTTGTCGCTTCATCCGGACAGAGTATAGCGCTTAATACATTTAGCAGATAAATGACCAGTGTTTACACACAGCCAATTCTGATGGCATCGTAAGAAACGTTGGACGTAACTGCATTTATATCATAAAACCCGTCAATGTAATACATATACGCAGACCATCATGTGCTCTTTAAGGTGGCGTTTGCGCGAAGCTTAAGATCGCCACTTTTTGCCGTCGACCTTTACCACATCCTAAGTATTTTTGTTGTTTTTTCGCGTTTTACTTGTGTTACTTTGATCGTTGGTCTATTTCAGACTTTAAAGTCGCTAAGTTTTATTTTTTGCAGATTCTGGAAAATAACGAATTGAAAAATGCAGAGCTTTTCATCGATCTTATGATCGCGTGTGCGAAGAATACGGTATTTTGGCTTCGTTTTGCAATTTTTATTACAACATTGTCTCCTAAAAAGTCTCGCAGTTTTCTAAACGGTCAAGTATTTTTTCATCAGCTTTATCGGCCATTCTTCATGTTAAAACTCTAGTAAAATTCATGCGAGTATGGAATGTCCACAGTAAGGTTTGCTTTTGAAAGGAGGAGGGGGCATTTGCCATTTCAGATGTTCGGCGGGATTTGATTGAATGTAATAGCGTATGTTCGTTTTTTTTTTTCAAACGATTTCTCATCCGTTTCATACGAGGACATCCTTTTCAACTGGGATTGCTTTACTGCATTTTTTCGATATTTTGCAGTTCATTTAGAAGGGTTGATGAGATCTTGCAGTTCCCGTGCGTCCTTTTAAAAATACGTTTCGTTAGCAGCCATAGTATTAGTCTTTTTGTGAGTCGCAGTCGAACGATATTTTCTGCCTCCCTTAGGATGCGCACTGCTATTGTTTCGAAACTACGAAGGCGGTAATGAATGAAAACGTAGGTGAGCTGGTGCGCTTACGAACCGTTTCGTCGATCGGATTTCCGATGTGCGTGCATCTCTGCATCTCATTAACAAATTGAAATTGATCGTTACGATTCGTCACTTTTTTTTGGAACAGCGGAAATGCCCTTCGCATACCTTTTTTTTTCTGGGCTTATAAAAGATTTCCTTTGCAAACTTAACAAGTCGAAATGCGGTTCATTTATACACATTGCTCCTCGGTGTAGGAAGAAAGTCACAAGCCGCAGTTTGATTTCGCAGTAAGGTTACAGCGGGCTCGGGGAAGAATGGTAAAGTGGTCCAGAAAGGAAGAAAGAGAAGAAAAACGGAAGGTTAAAGAAAATAAGGTTGCAAATTCCGTTCGTCTGAAAGTTAATGCGTCAAATAATTTGGGAGTTTGGGAGCAGGTAAACTCGTATGAGCCCACTATTGTACGTTTACGCGGCGGGATGGCTGGAAAACAGCGCGATGAGGTATTATTAAGAAGATTTTAAAAGATGCGATTTTTGAGGAAATTCCCTCTATTTTCAGTTCTTGATTCTTCTTCGTATACATCCTCTCTTTGTTTAAATTAATTTCGGACCCTCTCACCCTCTCCGCATTCCTCTGCTCCATTGACTTAGGCTAAGGCTACGTTGAATGGCACTTGGCATTGATTTCCCTTTCATCTCTCTCAATTAGCATATCATCTGTATTTGAACGACTTTTAGAGTTGGTAAATTTGTTGAATGTTTTTTAAAATTAATTAAAGCTTCAGTAACCTATGTTTGAGGCAAGTTGGTCGTGGCTGTTGAAAAGGAAACATTGCGCAGTAAAACTCTAACAGTATATCTTTATTTTGATGTGGAAGAAGGTTAAAAATTGTATGTGTGAAGCAAAGTTATCGAAATGCGTCTAAGTCGGCTTTCAGTAATGGAAAAGTTGATAGCTGTGAAGTGATTGCAGAACTGGTTCGAGGAACTCTTGAAGCAGTGCGATCTATTGGAATCGCAGACAATTACATCGCCCATTTTGTTAATGCGAAGTTAGACGTTAACGATTTTGGCCAAAATGGGTAATGTTTGTTGTTTGAGTTGCCTTGTTGTGTATTTAATATGAAATGGAAAACTCTTTTCACATAACAAGCCATTCTTCTCACCTCACCGGGAAATGCTATTTTTTTGATTTTGGGACTGTCAATAAATGATTTTACCTTAATGCTTAGCGATGTATACACACACATATGCGCATTGATGCATACGTAAATATTCCTTGTGCCTTTGTTCGTAAACGTTCCAAATCACATAGCGCAGTAACGGCGGTACCGATGTTTCGGAATAGTGATGTGTTAAGGGTTATTATGAGGTAAAGGTGTTTATTTGCACTCTTTTCTCTCATATAACCCTTTTATACAGCTTTCTTTCGATGGCTTGCTCGTTTTTATCTGTTTCTTTTTTCTCTGAGCACTTGCTTGCTTTGCGTGCCGTATCTCGTTTTGGCGGTATTGGGCGAGAGCATACACTTATAACTGAATTGAAGAACTGTTAGAAGAGGACAGGTTATCCTTTGAAAAAAAGCATGCGAAGCTCCCAAATGAATGGCCTCCACAAGAAATTTTTTTATTAGCACTATTCGCATTGTTTCTTTTCTTCTTATATGGTAGCAGACAAATTATACTTTCTGTTTTAATGAAATCAAATAACCACTTATGATTATTTTGTTGCGAAATGTTTAAGGGTCGGCGTGCGCAATTTGCGATCCGTATGCTCATGAATATTATGGCAGTTCGCGGTCTACTGAAAATTCTGTTAGGACCAAGAAGCGCAGTTTAGTTGTTTTGGCTGTAGATGAAGAAGCAGGGGAAAATTCAGATCTTCATTTAAAAACATTTGAAGATTCGAAAATGGTTAACTGTTTTTTTTAGAGGGGGGAGGAGGGGGAGTGGGGAATGAATCACTGATATTCAATGTTCCCGTTTAATATAAGTTTATTGCAGTTTGGATGTGGCACTGTATTTGGCTTATGCGCTCCCATCGAGCTGCATAAACGAGTTTCTCTTAACAGCGGAGCGTTTGTCTACGCAGCTTTCCTACCTCAGAGAAGTTCGATTTGTTTATATTAAAAAGCTTCGTTCAATGACAGTATGAATTACTGCAGCCATCGATCAATGATAGTGTTTTTTTTTAAATCTTTCACTCTCGGAAAACTATGTTAATAATCGTTGATAGTTTCGAGTGTAAAACGAGTGAGCACAAATATTTGAGGAGCAAATCCTAAAATAAGGCGGTATGCAAATATGCGATCTCAATCATTGAAAATACTAATTTTTTTAGCTGTTTTTGCTTTAAAGTTCATCCATTTCCTTTTCATGATCTATTTTCATGCTTACTAACGAATCTCCTCGAAGTTTCTGCAAGTAAACTCGCTTTACGAGGTTTTTTCTAATTCTTAATGATTGGCACTCGTTTAATTGAACTTGAGATGAATATCTCATTTGGCCGCCATTTATTTTGAGTGAGCGAGCGAAATTTCCTCTCTCTAGCCCCTCCTCCTCTCGAAAATATTTCGTTGATGGTCGAAAATTTTTTCTCAAGCCGACAAAATCCTTTCTGCTTATTCAGCCCTCTCTTTCTCCCTAATCGGAATTTTTTTTTCCACATTTAGTTTCTGTCTTTCCTCAACCCAAGTGAAAACAAATATGCAATATCAATGTATATTTTGTGTTTCAGTATGACGTTGAGATCCTGGAACGGAATGCGTTTTTAAGCGCGTCGGTTGAACTCGATCTGTATTCTTTATGTAATTCGTCGTATGCGAGGCGCGAATTGCCAACAAAGCAAATGAGGCGCGCAATTTTTCTGTTGAGCTATATCAGAAATAAGGGGATGTTTACGGACGACTCTGCTAACACTGAATTGGTCTACGCTTTGTTGTTCTGTGTGGCAGTTTCCTGTATGGTCGGTTTTGAAAATGCTATCGAAAGACGATCAGCCTCTGCGCAGATGCTGGCACTCGAAGAGGCAGTCAAGGAGACTGTAATGGTTAGTTGCCATTGTGTGTTTTTTTGTCGCCTTTTTAAATGCAACCCACCTTCAGTATGTTACAGCCGCATTTTATACCAAGCCGCGTTATTTCCCTGATTCGAACTTTTCACGCCTCCTCCGTTTGAGAGGTTGCCTTTTTGGGGAAATAAACCGCAACCACAAATCGACAACAATGGAAGGAAATGGATATTCTGGCAGTTTTTTGAGAAAATTCCAACAAAAGCGGGATTTTCTTCCCATTCGGTAGTTTTAGAACTTGTCGGAGTATAGGAAAGTGCATTTTTTTGTCGGAGACAGAAAAAGTTCAGTGTTTTTTAGCCGAAGGCTAAAAAAAGTTTAGCATTTTTATGAGGTGTTTCGGCAGTTTCAAGTACTGTACGTCTAACGATCGTAAAATTCATGATTAGCAAAATCGACCCAAAAAACTCGCAAGAATTTTTGGAAAGAGCATACGAATTATGCTTTGCATGATCCGAACCATAGACGAGTATGCTACCCTCCCCAGCTTCAGTTTTCGATTATTTTTCCGAGTTATGATTGCTGAACCAACTTTCATGGGTTATCGGTTTTGGAAAAATTTTTGCGGACCGCGATTTTGGGCCAGGAAATTCTTAAACAGCAGAAATATCCGATAGAAAAAAACCTCCAGTAATCTTTTAGCCCCAGCACCAAAAATTTTAGGTTTTTTTTTTGAAAAACAAACAAAAATTCAAATCCTCCCAAGCCTGCCCAAAAGGTGGCCAAAAGCCTTTCCCCCATAAACCCGAAATTGGCAAGTCGCCACTTGGAAGGGGGGGAGGAGGAGGAGGGCGGGAGTGCTCATGTATGGGTGAATTTTATTCTTCAATCATTTATCGCCGAAACAGCAGCTTCTTTTTATTTCCAACTTGTTTTGAGTTTTACTTACTACTTCTAATCTGCTTGTTTTTACTACAAATATCAGAAATTATGTAGTCTTTGATATTGCAGCTCTAAGTATTTATGAACTCATCAATGTGAAGATGAGAGTAAAGTTGTCAAGGGGAGAACTGGAGGAGGAGGCGATTGAAAGAGAAAAGGCTAAATTGATGAACTGCATTATTTGATTGCTATAATATCTCGGATTACCCAGGGCTGTAGCGTTCCAGTTAGCCGAGTTGGAGATGTGGGCATTAACGAAATCAAGGGAAGGAGGAGCTCAGTTGGCGGTTTTACGATATTCGTTTTATCGCCAGTTCCTGGGGCTGTTTAATTTACAGCATGGCACAAAGCAATAGTTGAACGCGATAGACGAAGATGGAGAAAAGAAAGATCTTTTTTTTTGCATGTTCGATTCAGTCGAATTGAGTTTGCTTATTTCAGTTGAATGAGAACGGAAGACGTCTACTATTACGGTCAGCTGTGCAATTTGCATTAGAACATTCGATTTCGCTAACTTTGTTGTTGGCATTGCGCCAGCTCGGTGACGGTTTGGATTTGAGCCAAATCGGAAATGATTTAAGAAGTCGAATCAGGGACGATGGACTGAGACAACGAATATGTTGTGCAGCATCCGCAGTAGCGCTTAAAGGTTTTGTTTTAGGCTTCCTTTTTTTGCAAATCGAGTTCTTTTTGCGCTCGGGATGAGGCAGTTTCGGCGACCGTCTTACAATGTTCTCTCGATAAAGTCTTTGTGACGATCTCGGGATGCTCAAAACTATCCGTTATACCTCTTTCCCATTTGAAATTTCCTTCTTTTAAATCGATCGAAGTATTTACGCTCTTTCATTTGGAATGTTCGTTACGACCAAATTACTACATCGTAAATATAAATTTTGTTTTTGATAGTATTCTTTGTTTTTTTGCCCATCAGCTCGTCAAACTGTTGCCTAAAATGATCACCTGAAATTGAATTTGCGATGATTGGCTATTGAGGTACCCTCATTAGTGAACAAACTGTATACAACTTGATGGCGCACATACCGTGCTCAATAACAGCAAATTATTCACGACATTTGCTGACATCGAACATTGGTATGACTAATCTTCGTTCGGAACGGTTTTCGCTTTTTTGCGGTGAAGCGTTTTTAAGAAGGCTTAAGTGAAGCGTTTTTAAGAAGGCTTAAGTGAAGCTGCTGATAAGAGAGAGTATCTGTGTATGGAAACGGTTGGAGTTGCCTACTCCTAGGTTAATTCCTCATCACTTTATCGCTTTAATTACCACAGAATTTCTGGAGTAATTTGGTCTGTTTTATTACGTTGCGATGTTTTACGAAATCCACTGAAGCATTTCACGGCGATTTTGACAAAATATGCTGGCAGCTTTGATGAATTTACGAAATTCAGCATTTGTATTTGAGAAAAATTTTTAGTCAAGAGCTTCTAAATTTCATTGAGCACGATAGTGGTGAGCTTCCAGAGCAAAATGCTCATTCCATTGTCTTATTCGAATGAGGTTTTTGATTGATTTTGTTAACTTTAAACGAGCGTAAATAATCGTTATGTAACTTGAATGGTCGTCTTCTCCGTTTAGCGTTGTTCCCGAACAGTCTCAGACCTTTAGTTGATAACATAGTCTGTTATTTTATAGCAGTATGTGACCCGATAGAATGGGACGTGTCGTGTGCAAATGACTGGGTATGTCGTTGCGAGTTGGACAGCTCTTTGGCTAATTCCGACTCGTCAACTCTCCTCGCATGTTTTGTTTGCGAAGGACGATCTTTTTTCGAAGGATCTCTCTTCATTTTTCAGTAAGTTTCACGTTTTTCGTAATCGAACTTTCTGATTCGTATTCTGAAATTCGAAAAATTTCTGGTTGGGTTGCTGGATTTAGACCACATATGGCATCACTTGCCGATTTGTCAATTAGGAGAGTGATGTTGGAGAGACAGAAAGGGGTATCCCGCGCAGAATTTTTATTACGCATTCTGCTTCGTTTATTTAAGAATAGCGGTTATATCATTAAAAATTGCAGAAGTGCTGTTAAAGCTGTCGTAGAATTGACACCTAAAGATTTTATTTGCTTTGTTCAGGCTTGCGCATTAGGGGGTTGGTTGGGTCAGTTTCCAGAAGTACGTTATTTTGACTGCCTGTCTCTTTTTCTGTCTTTATTCCCATTGCAGATAATATATATTCCAAAATTTTGACATTGCAGGTTACTGTTCGGTGGTCTGCGGAGAAGCTGTTTTTTTTGTGGGGGAGATGAGCATTAGGCATTCGTGGGGAGCGTTCGGCTGGGAGACGGAATATTGGAACTGAGTTGTGTCGAGAAACGAGGTTGATGCAGCGCACCAATTCGAACAGCTAAACGACTATTCAATTTTTTGAACCGACAGCGTAATTTCAGAGAAAGTGAGGAAGGCACAGATGTGAACGCACTGAACTGCGCACTTCTCCGTGTACTGCAACGCAGCTGTTCTTCACTCGATGTCATGGGCTCTGCTCTACGTGACTTCCTTCTCTGCGCCCTTATAACTGCGCTTGAGGTACACAGTTGTTTTACTTCTCGCGCAAACAGAAGTATCTCCCGATCATGGAATAATGTCCACTCCCTTCCCACAAAGAAAATACTGCTAAGTTTAATGGCCTCCTAGATTTGTGGTTGTATAGCAATATGGATGGCACTGTGTAGCAGAGTCATACGCCATTTCTGGTGTGATGAAGAAACTAGTTGCCTTCAGATCCATTCCATCAATGGAAAACTTATTGCGAAATAGATCGTATGAGTTTTTATTCGCCTTGGCAGTTTGCGTTTGTAAAGTGCATTATGTGATGTCATGCGAGTATATTTAAACGTGTATGTCTCTCTGATTACATATTCGGTACAGTGCTGCCCTCTTATTCGATGACTAAGTAACCGAGAATCTTTAAAGTTGCGGACCAGAAGCACCATCGACGCCTGAGAGTGGTTCTGTAACTGTTCGGTACTTTGTAGCACCCTGAACTTGGATGTACTCCACGCTGTGTAGTATATTATTAGTACAGTATCTGATGTTGGTACGGTCCTAAAATGCATGGTCACTAAGTTGAATGTGTTTATATGCAGTGCTCAAAAGTTACGTCATATGTGGCATTCGCCACTGTTGTCACTAAGTCTTGATACGTGTCTTTCCTGAGTATGGAGTCATAACTTTTCTAACGGCGCGAGAATAGCTGAAGCTAAGCTCATAAAGCAGGTGCACATACCAGTACATGGAATGGACCAATTTTAAACCGATCCATCGACGGCGGGAGAGTTATGAACGCATAAATTTAATTAAGAATTTGCATGGGTTTTAAAACCAGTTGGATCCCAATAACGTAGCGAAACGAACCGAAGAAATTTCTTGTGAGTAATTTGAACGACCGTTCGGTTTGATGAAAACGTGGATGCTTTTTAAGATGCGCTTTGTCATTTGTTGGTAGATTACTAAAACAGTTTTATGGGCGAAGTTGCCAGATCAGGTAGGAGGTCTTTTCGTCTGTTCTCACTTGTTTCTGTTTTCTTAGTGTCGTTTTTCTCCACCAAAATTTGAAACGCTTTGTGCGTTTCGCCTCTAGTTGAATGGAGCGTGCACCTAAGAGTAGCCGATCATTTCTACATGGTGTTCTGTCTATGTGTTGGTCGGTAAGTTCGGTATTGCCCTAACCAGGAGTCGGTGGCTCCTCAATGGTCCACGAACGCCCAAGTTTGAAAGAGCAGTAGCCGTCATCCTTATTGACGTGAGGTGCTTATCTGTGTAAGCAAAATAACCATGGCGGACTGGTTCCGACTAGTGCATTTCAGAGTTGCAAGATCCAATCGAAGCATGATCACTACGCACACTTTTTCCTGTTGTTTGCATCACTAACGATACGATTGTTTATTGGGTGCTCGCGAACGGCCGAATCGACTAAGGAGGATCCCAGTTTTTCGGAGTTCAGACAGGCTCGTTTACAGCAGTTATAAGCGTGGAGTAGATGTCAATTTGAGGGAGAAGAGTAGCGGAACTTGCTGGTTCAGTAATTTAAAATTATTCACTCTGGTGCTTTCCTCGCACCCTAATTACCGGCTGTATATGAATTTTGGATAGTGGTTTAGCTTTTCCATACTACCAAAGAGACTACAGGCCTGGACTGCTTGTTCTGGGAGAAAGAAATTTGAAGGAATCCGCCTTCTTTACTAAGGGTCTGAACCCGGAAACGTTTTCCAGAACCTTCACTGATGGCAAATTTGCAAGGTAACAGCGTAGTTTTGGCACAGCTCTGCGATAAAGTAATTCGATTAAGGAAAAGGAATCGCGTCATTCATTTGAAGACAGCTTCATTTGACTGTGGATTGCACATCAAGGTTTTGGTTGCGTCCATCTTGGTAAAGCACCTGTTACTATGGTGAAAAAGTAAAAGAACATGGGATCTCGATGCGTTCTTGTTATTGCTCACCGAATACTTCGAGAGCGGAGTAGGTACTAGGCATCAGACATGAGCAACTCATCCGATTCGCCTTTCGGCGCATCATTCTCGGTTAAGTCAACATCTGCTGGAAAAATTAAATGTTTTGCAAGGTTGAAAGGGGAATCGTCCGAAATGCCGTCGGTGTCTTTAAAAGTCTTTCTTAAAAGTAAAAGGGAAAATTTTAATAAGGCATTCCTGGCCTAAAAGTCATGGTTTACCAAATTCTGGAGCAAAAATGGTAATCGACAAAATTTGGTCGGCGATTGGTCAGAAAATGATGGCGTGCGAAAACTTCTTTTTTGAAAGTGATTATTTTTGGTACCAGTTATTCATAGAACTCAGTGTTTCCTCTCTTGCTTCGCTATCCGCTCTCTGATGTGGCTGCGGCTTAACAAGGTTAGGCATTTTAGGTGAGGAAAAGGAATCCGAAACTACCACATTAATGCCAAGCGTTCGGGTGTCAATTGAGGAGAATAACGGCCCATGCACTAAATCGCATCCATTGCCTTCGTGGTTGTTATTGGCATATTTCCTTAGATTGAGGTGAACTTTGCGTTTTTTTTTTAAAGCTTTACTGTTGTTTTCAGGAATGGAATGAATTTTACCGGCAAGCAGCAGAGGGTATAGTTGTGGAATGGTTCCTTTCGCTCTCTGAGCGGGTCGCAATTTCTCACCCTGCACTGCTTCGTGTATTGTCCTCTGCGACGCATTATTGTGAGGAGAGCACTTTCCATGACGCTAAACTGCCACCTCGTTTTGATGTTGAACTCGACTGTAAAAAGTTGGCCTTTTATTTTTTTCATTAAAGATATTTTAAATGTTAGGCATTTATTGGCAGAAAGGTTGAACAGCGCACGTGAGAGTGAAATGATCCATTCTGTTATGGATTAACTGAATATATGTGACTGGGTACGGTGTTGTAGTCGCACAGATCGCTGTACAAGCTCATGGATCGATGATTCGATCACTGTGCAAGGTTTTCGTTACTTCTCAAATGGACTTGGCAAATGATGGCTGGTTCACATCTCGAGCTAAGCGTGCTTGGAGAGGAGATGCTTGCATATACTGCGGTATCTTGTTAAGGTGTCCATTTGAAAGCTTGCTGGTGTTCAGCGCCTCGAGATTAACTAGTTTGGCTTCCTTTCTTGGATGTGATCGGGTCGAACATGTAGGTATTTTTATAGAACACAAACATAGTTTCAAATCTAACTTCATTGAATTCTAATGGTGCATCAAGTGAATGCGATGAGAGAACGACGATCAGTGAGCTTGAATGTCGTAGGGATTTTGGGCTATACTTCACTTGAAAGGAAAATTCATAACAAAGTGTATGTCGATGTTCGCCGGAATACGTACCACAAAGCAGCATCAGCTTTTATTCTAGAACCTTCCGACCAATTGATGTGGAAGTCTCTCCTGTATGGAATGTACGGTGAAGGGTTGTTGTTTGGCGAACACTTCACTTTAACCAATGTTCAGCCAGTAATATTCAGTAGCATTTCATGAATTAATCGGCTAATATGCCTTACAGTTATCCCGAATGGCTACAGTCGATTGTGATTCCTTTAGTTCCGCTATTCTCACATCCACTTGTTGATGTGCAATTTGCAGCACTTCGCATTTTACGAGCGTAAGTTACCTCTCCCTGCTTTCTTTGATATTTATTCTCTTCTAGGGCCCTTCGACGGCTTGTGTAGGAGACCTGTGCTCATGTAGACATATTTTAACGAAGAATGACGATGGCCAAAATGAAATGCATTTCTGTCTGTCATTTTCGTTCATTACTAACATATGTGAATGCTATATATCGCCGTTACCTAGCCGCTTTAAAAAGGTGAATCTCTTTGAGTCACGTATTTCTGAGAATCATAAGTGAAAATCTTTCGATTATTGAGATCTGCTCTTTTGAAGATTGTCATAATGGGTTTCGTCCAATGGTTAAATTTGAAAATACATCGCGTGCTTTTTGGTCGGAACAGTTCTGCACCATTTTAGCAATTCTGCTGAACACGGGGTGTTGGAGTGGGATTTTTTTTTTTAAAGAAACTAAACAAGAGGAAATTGTTGGAGGGAAATAAAAATGTAAATGTGTTGTACGTTTAGCATTGTTGAAACAACTGACTTCTGAATGGCAACAAACTATATTGAATATGTTCCGGAGTACCACTTAGTTACTTTATTAATGTCTGCCGTTTTTGGTTCAGGGGAACTGCTCTGGATATTAGCACAAGCGGTCAAAAAATCTGATGTATATCTGGGCAACTTTCTTCCTCTGCATCCCTGTTTGGGGAGTGCATCGATCAGAAAGTAGAGATATTGGAGATTCTTGTAGAATCCCTGACGAAAAATGTGCAAAAGACCCATTTTTGGGGATTAGTAAATGTTTCGGAGGGAAGGT
>JPKZ01000518.1:26929-38826 GCA_000803305.1 Toxocara canis
GAGAGGAAGCAAAAAAGCTGGCGCGAAAGTTTGTTCCTTCGGGAAAGGGACAGGCGCAGTTTTTGAAATACGCAAAAGTAGTCATATTTTTTTAAAACAAGTTCTTTTTCGAGGGATATTGCAAGTTCTGCCAAAAAAAAGTTGAAGTTTTTAGAGGCCTGCGCCAGATTTATAGAAAATTGACTGATGAATTTTAAAAAATTGTTGAAGCTGTCATCTTATTTTTAGATGCAAAGTCGTTGTTGCGGACAGCACTGAAACCTCGATATAATAGCGTTTTGGTTGGAGTCTAACGTTTCGTTGGTACGGCTATAGCGATTTTGTTGTTTCAGAGTCACGGTAGAAATGATGCTTTTGGAGAACAGATCGGAGGAAAAGGAAGAAGAGGCTGACGAGAGCTTAGCATTAGTGGAGAAGAAGAATTTGCCTGTGATCCTGACGCGAATATTGAACTCTAGTCCTGAAGCGAAGGCCGACGTGCCGCCAGTGTTGCTTGCATGGGATGCGTTTGTTGAATCGTTGGCACGTTTCCAGCTTACTGATCGCGTTGCATACTGTAACAGTATGAATGTCGTGCTGGATGACGTTATGTCCAAAATATTCGAACTGCTGCCGCAGAATCCACGTTGGTGATTTGTGTTAATCTCTCTCACAATGCTTATCTTCGAGCAAATTGTTTTTTTTGAAGTGTTAGTTCCACTCGCACATCGGCCTTCACAGCTTCCTATGATTTTTATGGGTC
The DNA here is from genome assembly GCA_000803305.1 of Toxocara canis. Taxonomy (NCBI): domain Eukaryota; kingdom Metazoa; phylum Nematoda; class Chromadorea; order Rhabditida; family Toxocaridae; genus Toxocara; species Toxocara canis. The sequence continues at coordinate 27,672 of JPKZ01000518.1, forward strand.
TGCTGATCCAGAAATGACGACTGATTTACGGGACTTCTATGGGCCTCAAATTTTTGATAACAGCAATCGCTAACCACAGAAATAACTCGCAAAGAAATGGCCTTTAACGACTCGTAAATGTGGCGGACTTTTTTCGTTGCAAGTGATATTGCGTGGAAAATGTTTAGAAATTTATAATTCTCATGCATATCGGGGTGCCGACTGCGAGGCTGTCCTGAAAAGGTCTTGAATTCCCAGGTGGAGGGAGAGGGGGTTGCGCAAGCATGGTACCAGTTATGTTCGTTTGCGGGCAGCCAGCAAATTGCGCTGTGAAGGCGCAGCAAAATTTCTACCGCATCAGCAGTTTGTTGAATCATTGACAGTTTGTTGGATTTTTTAAACATTCTGTTTATTAAAATGCCACTGAACACAGAATTATTTCGTGTTAACTCATTTTTGCTTTACAGTGTTAAACCTCCGGTCATGTGTGGTTTTTGATGAATACTAAAGGGAGATTTTCAAATTAGCGTTTTATTGCGTTTGGCGAGTTCGCAGTTTCTTTTTGAGAGATCATTGGATTCCCCCATTGCTTTTGCTTTTTATAAGTTGGATGGGTTTCCTTCCCGTACATAATGTAAGCGTGAATGTCGAATAGGTTTTTCTGTAAGTATCAAAGTCTAGGTTTCACTCTTGTTCTAGTGTTTTATTTACGATCTGTTGACTTCGCTTTTTCAGATGCATGCGATATCGTACTCGATTATTCGTTGTTTCGTATCGAAAGGTCTCATTCAGGTTGTAAGTGCTTTTCGTTCAGTTTGCGTTTTTATTGTATTAGGCGTACGTCGTTTTGTTTTTACGTATATTTTATTTTAAGATCGAATAGATAATGTAGTCTAATAAGGTTTTTTTTTTTAATAAGGTTTTTCTTCGTACTCATCGCCAAAGGGGATAGTGTCGGAAAACCTCGGAAGTAAATTTTCGAGGTTTGTGATATTCACAAGCTTGAAATAGGTTGAATTTTAGAAGGGAGTGTATAAATTTTGGATTCTTTAAAAAGAGGCATTTATTCCAAGGTAAGACTTCCGGATAATAGCTATGTCTCTGTCGGAAAGGCGTTATTTTCGAGGCGGCTTATAAACTTCGGCACCTGCAAACTACTTACATATGAGTGGTGGGGGTAGAAGAGAGAGGGAGCGCTTTTTTTCAAACTTTCGAAGCAAGTTCGCAGATGTGCTCATCCAGTGCGCAGTGTTAGAGGTTCCCTTACAGTTTTTTTTTTAATTTCATTCATTTATCGCTCATACTCAATAAAATTGTTTAATAACAGAAAGTGTTAAACTGACTAATGGCAAACGAATGTTATGTAGTGGAAGCAATTCTGCCGTAAAGGAGAGCGGTAACGGGTACAGCAATGCAACCATCATTCCAACTTACTATGAACCGCGTAGAGATTATAACTACCTATATACGTTCGTCCACGTAAATTTTGATTTGGCTTTTTTTAAAATTCACTTATATAGTAAATGTTGTTTCCGTTGCAGTGCCGATCTTATCGCAGTACGTTTTTGGTTTATTCTATAGAACACTAACAACGTTGCCTGCTCTTATCAGGCAGTGGTATACCTCTCTTCCACGAGCAGCCGCTAACTTAGTCGATATGTTGGTTTTTTGAATATTCTTAGCAGAATTTCGCTTCTTTGCATTTGGTTGCTTTTGTGTTTTTTAAGTTTTATATTGGATGTGAGTGGACTTTCCAGGCGATCAAAAAAGAAAAAATAGTCGTTGATAACTGTTATGTGCATTCTTGAGAAAGGACGAGCAACTGAAGACCGTGGTTGCATATGAGCGGAATTTTTTAATGAAACGGCACTTAACGAAAACGTATAGCGCTGCTATGCAATGATGTGGAGGCGTTTAAAGGCGTTTAAATATTTAGGCTGATTCATTGGATGCATAGGCCGTACAAAACTTAAAATCTTTTTTTTACTGAGGACCGATTATCCTCTTCTTCATTTGTTCTTTTTCATATTAAGTGTATTTTTAGGTATACGACTAAACACGTGGCGCCGCTGATATGGAAGAAAGAGCGTGATCTGATTTCGGTGCAGAAAATGCCTCGGAGCCTTGAGGTATCGTTTTGTTGTGAGTAATCAAGCATGGCGTTGTACGCCGAATGAAGCCGATAATGCAGTACATTTTTGGCGTCCACATTTTTTATAATAATTCAGCGCAAATTGGTCAAATTTGTGAACGATATTTTTTGTATTTTGTAATGCGTTTTTATTGTTTGTAACATGCTGTTCGTGTAGTATATGGTGGCTTGTCCAACTGCCAGATGGGAGTATTGTTTGTCGTGATAGTCCAATAAGGAACGGCTGTGTTTTTGCGGGTGAAAATGTAAGGTTTTGGGGGGAAAAAATGGTGTTCACTGTTAACGATAGATTTTGAATTTGGCTGTAAATTTTTTACTTGTTGTTGGCGAAAAAAATATTTTGCGTTGGAACATGGAAAGTTTTTTTCGGAATATTTTGACTTAGTGGATCAATTGTTACACAGCCTATGTTTTGTTTTAGCCGTATACGTAGAGGTTGAACTTGCAACGAAACACAGAAGTCAACGAGGTAGACATTTAATGAACGGGAGTCGAAGCGAGTGTTCAGGCTGTCTGTCGAAAAATTTGGATGAAGGCCATGTGCGGACAAGGGATGTAACGACGAATGAGATCTATACGTTGGTGGGCGAGGGCGAGGAGGGAAAATACTGTTTATGACGGGCACGTTACGTGTTCTCTATCTCTCTCCATCCCTCTCATGACCATTTATGAGTGCTAACTTTTCGCGTTGGCCATAGCGGTAAAATTAGTGGACTGTTGGTGTAGTGTTTAACGAAAATCATGTATTTCATCGGCACTTCTTAAGGATTTAGTGATTTTATGGACAGCTGTTATTGTGTTTGTCGTTATTATTATAGTGACTCATTAATACTCCGATTAATCGTTATTATTTTTAATACGTCTATGCATAAATTAAAACCGAACATATCGTTAAGGTGCGTGTGTTGGGTGCAGTACGAGAAATAGTGGCCGAGTATGATTTGGAAGATGCGAAAATGACCCTTTTGGTCGAGCTACCTGCAGACTATCCGCTAAGTGTCCCGATCATCGAGAATGAGAATGCTATTGTCAATAGGGACGTAAAGAGGAAATGGCTGCTACAACTGACGCTGTTCCTTGCTCATCAGGTCTGGTTTCAGTTGTTGGCAATGATGCAGTTTCTTGTCGTTTAAAAATGCTGGCTGCCAAATGGATGCAGTAATTTGGGTCCTTCTGATGCCGACTATATCGTTTCACTCTTTAATTGATTAGGTTCCTAAGACTTTCTTTACTCTGCTTCTTATCTTTCCTGATCTTTTTGGTTTTTATGATAGCACCTGTTGCTGTTGTAAGTGTATTCTGTATATCATCAACTCAAAAATATGCCCAGCTAATTCACTTGAAAAAAGAACTGGTTAATAGAGCTTGCGACGGTAAATCAGCTGGAAAAGTTTTCGCGAAATCGCTTGTATACTAAATTTTGAAGAATGATCTGCTTATATTTCCACTCGATAAGTTGCTAATTATGTTTTCTACGGCTCTTATGTGGCAAGCGTTGGTTTTGTTTTTTTCTTGTTCTAGAAAAACCCTTTTCTGGTGTCGCCTCCTCTTTCATCGTTCCCCCCAATATGTTAGATTAGTGTAATCTTTTTTTGCAGAATGGCTCTGTGATGGATGGTATTCTAATGTGGGCAAAGAATATAGCACGTCATTTAGAGGGTGCAGAGGACTGTACGATATGCATGATGACTGTCCATTCGAAGACCCTTCAGCTACCGCGTATCAGATGCAAACAGTGCAAAAATCGATTTCATGCCGACTGCCTCGTTAGATTATTTGTTCTTTTTTTGACTCTTTTCATCTTCACCGACACAAGATTTGTGCATGTTGGGAAGGTAAGAGGGCTGAGCTGTGGTACAGATTGTAGGATTGTGTATCTCGCACTGGTCGCTAGCTGTGCCGTGCATTATCGAACGGTATTTTATAGGTGAACGGTGTGAAGGGACTAAAAGCCTTTTGTTTTTAATGTTTTTTGACATATGGCTGCATTCGCATTTGATTGGAGCAGGTGGTATTGGCTAGCTGCCAGGAAGTAAGCTCGTTTACCAAGCTTCTATTTCAACAACTCTTAAGGTGCAAAATGCAACACAACCATTTGGAATACGCACATCAAATTTTATGGGTCTGTAAATTTTGCGGAAATCGATGAATCGGCTTGGAACTGGATATGCAGTATTGCGTAGATATACGTGCCAAATTTCTTAGCGCTAGTGGCATCGGTGGCTTTCCGTCTGAAACAAAGGAACGTGCTAAAAGGAAACACTCGAAAACCACAGAAGCGGCTTTGCGGTAATGCGCTTTGCAAAGCGCACAAACTTTAAGTATGGATGGCGATGGTCGGACCGAGAGATCAGCTTAAAATTTTGCTATGGAAAGCTTCCCGCTGTTTTGTCGTTTTTAGCTCACTGGATTTTTAATTCTAAATTGATGAGAAAACACGCCAGGGAAGCAGATGCGACATACGTTTTCGCAGTCACGAACATCAGCGCGAAATGAACTATGGACAACAGTTATTTTACGAATTTCTGCATTGCAAACCTATGCATGCCTGTGTAAATATGTGTCTTCAGTTTTACCTTGTTCCAGCGTAAATGGTTCGAAACGAGTAGTCAGTCGACTTGCCCGTTGTGCAGAAGCAACTTCAGGACAGCTCAGTTGTGATTCTTTAAGGACTTCTCTGGTAACTTTAATCTGGTTTACGAGTTTTGTTGTGGCGGCTCATCTAAGTGGAAAGCCGATTGTTTTACATGGATATTTATTATTTGATTCTTTCACTTGAACAGCTACGGGCAAAAATTATTGATGTTTTGCTGTTCGGAGAAATGGTTATGTCATATTTTTCACGGGGCTCGTTGAGGCGCTCAGGGCTCTTCGGGGATGGGTAGCTTTTACGCGACCAAGCAACCTTTAATGCTGCATTTCCGTCCAGCCGATCAACCGTACAGTAACTGAAGATCACTGAAGATTTCTTTAAGGGAGCTGTAATTTAGCGCATTGTGATTTGACGAGTTTCTAGTTTTGCTTCTGCAAAAATTTGATGTATGGGATAATTTTGCGGCTTGAGATGAATCCGATGAGCTGTTGTTTTTTTGCGGTAAAGGAAAAAATATAGTCAACAATGCTGGCATGTAGTCGATCTGAAATAGCGAGAGTAAACGGAATTTTGAAATACCACTTTTGCGGGTTCCTAATCAATTCTGCAAGTTTTTCATAAAAGAGCATTTGATCGGCCAGAGCGAATCGGAAAAGTCATGATTTTTCATTTTACGGCGGAACAAAAAATAAAGTATACAGCGATACACCCCCATCATTTTGATTCAGTCAAGGAATGTTGCGGCGGTAGTTCAGAGAGTGCAGTTTGAGCTGCTATAATGCGTGGAATAGTTTCGGTTTAATTTTATGCGAGTTTAGTTTATTGAAACTCGCCAACTGTAGTGGAAAGTTTATTCTCTTGTCAACAAAGAACTTTTTGGAGGAAAATATAAAGGTTTATTGCCGATTTAATACTCAAAAGATTGTTTCTGGTGGTGTGGGGGTAGGGGGTGGCGGGAAAGGAGAAGAAATGCATGCCTTCCTCCTCGCTTGCGTGCTTAGGAAAAAGCTAGGGACGTTTCGCCTTCGTATGCGAGAATCCTCAAGCATACACTAACTCTCCACATAGGAGGGAGGACTGCCCAAAAATCGTTGGCCGTTCGCATGGGCTGAGGGCTTTTATCGTTTTCTGTGCCGAAGTGCAATGTTTCTGTATTTTTGTTTGTTTGTCATAAATTTGTTGCGATTTTATTGTTCTGTGATTGATCAGAGTAAACATTTGTTTAACTTTATGGTTCTGGACAGCTGCAGCCAGCTCGAATTACGATCACAATTTCGAACTGCTTGTTGGTTTATCGTGGTTTCGGTGTAGTGTACTTGTTACGGTAACAACTATAATCTGAAGGGTATGAATGGATACCGTCATTATTAGCTCTATGCGCACTGTGTCGTTAATTTGTTTTCCGCCTATCGTCCGATTTTTTTTTCCGCCCTAGAGGAGTTATGGACTGGAAGTCATCTTTGCAACAGTAAGGCGTAGGGTAGCAGGAGCAAGATAACGTAGTGTGATGAATTCATTTCAGACTAATTTTCCACGCTTTCCATCATCTATTTACGATATTGAGAGCGTGCCGAGGGGATGGGTCATCAGTGAGTAAGGATGGGGTGATGTCGTACGCGTTTGATCTAGCTTGCTTTTCGGAGAGAGAGGGAGAGGGGGCGGATTTTTGGTGGCAGTCGAAGTCAGATGTGATGAGTAAGAGAGTAAGATGAAACTGGTTCATTCCAGCTATGCTGGCTGTCCAGCTGTTGTGCCATGCCTGCTTGCTGCTGCTTCAGTGGTTGATCTTTTACCAACCCAATTTCGGTTTGTATTCAAATGCAGAAAGTGTGCTAAACCACTTCGCATGACTGTTGAAGAAAAGTGTGGTGCAGGTTTTGAAATCGTCGATTCAAGTATCCATCTGAATGATTTAATTTTCCATGGCATTATTCATTTTGATGGGTTAAAAATCGTTTAACCCGCAAAGTAAATGCGGGCTGATATGTGTTGGCAAACAGAATGTGCCAACTGCTTCAACAGAACACGAAAAAGGACAAGTTCTGAAAGAGGAAATAGAGCGGTAAGGGCAGACACATCCCACAATTTTCCTGGTTGACAGAGCTTGAGACAGTGAAAACCTGGCCTTTTGTTTTATTACTCCACTTAAGTGCTTTATATAAGAAGTTCGCATACCTTTAAAGATGGAACAACCTATGGTCGATCTTACTCGAGTAGCCGCATTTTCGGCTTCTCATCGTCTGCATAATCGGTCGTTATCTGACGAGGAAAATCGCGAAATTTTTGGCAAATGCAATAATGCGAATGGGCATGGCCACAACTATACGTGGGAGGTGACTCTACGTGGGCACGTCAGTCCTGTCACCGGAATGGTATTAAATTGACGCTTTTTTTCTATTCTTGGAAGTAAAGTTCCATTGTCTGAGAATATTGACGAGTTCAAGTGGAGGAGTTTTAAATCACTTCTTTCGGACTGTTTAGATAAGTGAGATCCACATACGTCTCTCCACCTATCTGTCTAATTGTTTGCTCGTTCTTTTGGATTTTTCCACAGAAAAGTAGTTTTTACTGAAGTCATTAGATTCCTATTGTCCACCCAGTTCTCTTGGGATTTGTGATTTTTCGATTATCTTCAGGTGTACAATTTGAGCGATTTGAAGGAAGAAATGGCCGCAGTTCTCGAGCTCGTCGATCACAAAAATCTCGATCTTGATGTTGAGCACTTCAAGACGGCGGTGAGCACGACAGAGAATCTGACTGTCTTTCTATGGAAAGAGCTAAAGAAACGTATGAAAGATCCGAAGTTACTCTATCGGGTGACTGTTCATGAAACGTCAAAAAATATTTTCTCATATCGAGGTCCTTGAAACTAAAGTGGAGCTGAAACAGCATTCGAAGATATTCAAGCGACATTCATGCCAAGCCAACTCACGGTCAAAGAAGACCGGAAGTTCATAATAATATTGAAGTAATGGCTGCAAAAATAAGCATTGCTTATAAAGATTTTAGTTTGCGGCTTGATGCTGGCTAGACACCTATATTTCTCAATCCAGCTACTCATTTTACTTCGGCTTTTCATAATAATTTCGCATCCAAAAGTTGGTGCCTAACATTCATTTGGTGTAGAACATCCGGATGAGAATGCGGTAAGACGGCGCATATTTTCGGGTTAGAGCAGTAGTCTATAAAAGGAATATAGGAGGCCCTTTTACTGAAGTTTTTGGCAGTCATTTAATCGTGCTGAAAATTAATTATTGCACTGCAGTATGTTGACCGTTTCCGTTTGTCATTTTTTCCGTCTACTCGGCCCTTTGGTTACAAGGTCATCCTCTACTTCCCATTCCTCGCTCATCAAGTTTCGCGCCTCCTTAAAAAATCCAGAAACATGCTTCAAGGTGTCTCAAAAAAGAAATATCCGTAGAAAAGAAGAACCATCCATGAGCTGGTTTCTTTCATCTACCTCTTAATTCCTATCTCATGTCATTTTCGGTGAGTCTTTATGTAATACAGCAGCAGTGCTCCTGCGTCTGGCAAACCACTAACTACGGTTCAGTTAATCGTGTCGCGATATGATTGAAGTGTTAATCGTGTAGCGATAAATCGTGTCGGTGATTGAAGTCGCGACCAAAAAGTAGGATGCATCATTATAGTGCATGGAGCAGTACTGTTTAGTACAATAATGTAGTGTACAATTCAGCGAACGTGATATATAGTAAGGGGCAGTACTCGTCCATTTAATGTGGATAAGATTTTACAATTCGCAGTTCATCAATTTAATGTCACTTTTTATTGCACACAGAATCACGATTGCCATCACGATCGTATAGAGCGTTCGCTAGTCGCGGTTTTAGCTATATGTGGCAGGTCTTAGGACGTATTTGGCTCGAGTACATGATTGCTAATGTGCAACATTGCACAGTTGCGATTGTTGCGATGCACTTCGCTCGAATCAATGATGATTTGAACTTTATGTATGTCTTTTTGGTGCGAAATTTTGAACAGCTGCTTTTTGTCGTTGTGATGAACAGCAGCAACAATTTGTACCATAATTGAACTTGATTTATGGTAGCGTATATTGGGGTGAGAAGGCTAGATCATCTCTTGCAAACCTTTGCAGTCGTGAACTATTTTGCAAAAAAACAAGTTGTTCGCACTCTCACGCTTTTGTTGAGCATGGTGTACTGAACTAGACTTGCGACTCTTACTTCAACAAAAAGTAGAATCAAAGAATTACGTTCAGTAAAATTGTTGTGGCGGACCTTTCACAGCTAGCAGTTGCAGTCGTTAAAGCGAATATCACGGCGTGGTAGAATATATAACGTGTAGATGCAGACGTATTTACAGCCGAAATGAAGAAGACGAGCTCTTACGGAGCCAGATTCACCTTCGCTCCTCCGACCAGGCCGTCCCGGTCCTTCTTTAGCACGCGAATGACGGGGTCGAGCTTGAGCGACTTCCGTTGCCCGGCCCAACTGCGCCTTTCTTTCCGTCGGTTGTTTCCGACTCCGCCTCGATTCCTTTGTGAAGCTATCCCTTTCTGTCGTCATTTCCGTTGTCATTTCCGTCCGACGTTTTTTCGTTCCCGCTAGTGACTCGTCGGTTCCCCTTCTCGCAGGCTCCGCTGAGGCGGCTAGCCTGTTTTTGCCTTCCAGCGACGCCAGCGAGTCGCCATGATCATAATCGCGGTCCGCGACACATGGCGTCGACTGAATGCCAAATAAATTCGTCCAAACAAAAACTAGTTGAATGCAGCGCATTCATGCATAGCTTTTAACATCCGATCTTTTTGAGTGCGCAAATGTGTTCGTTAAATAGGGATGGTATATTTTTGCGTCAGAGAAAGGCGATCACGTTACCAAGAATGAAAGCGATCTTTTCGAAGTGCGTTGATTGGCCCATTGAAATCAACTATGATTTCGGGAGAACTTATTCAGAAGGTTTTTTCTTGTTCAGTAATTAGTATTGATCGTCTTGCAGAAGAAGCTCCAAAGATTTGCACGGCATGATGAGATTTCACCTCTATAAGAGAAGTATAGTTGAAAAAGTAGAAGAGTGCCGATTTCATATTTTTATTGTTTTTATTTTCTAATCCGCTTAAAGACATTTAAGTAGAAATCATTTGAGAAGGAAAATTATGAAAGTGAAAAAATCGAACGACGGAATCTTTCATTCAAATTATTTTGAAATGATCGGCGGTAAACGAAAAAGATGGTACTGTTATAGTCATATTATTGGTTCTTCACACTGGTGTATGTAATTAACACTGTTTTGAACATTCTGTTGGTTGCGAAAAGGCTGGCTTCCACAAATAAAACTATTGGAAAAGTGTAGGAGGCGACGATACGTCAGAGTTGCTTTCTTTGGAGAGCGATTCTTGGTTGAGGGCGTGGGGTGGGGGAGGAGGGTGTACTGAACAAAGATTGCGGAGCTTACTCAGACAAAGAGTAGCACTTAAAGACTTACGTTCAGTAAATTGCTACTGGCGAAGCTTTCGCGGCTGGAGCAGTTGCAGTCGTTGAAGCGAATGTCATAGTGCGATAGAATATCTGACGTCTAGGTACTGACGAAGTGACGGCCGAAACGCAGGTGACTGTTACAGCCGAGGCAAAGGTGAAGGTCGCAGTCGAGACGAAGGTGACGCTGTCTGTAGAGAGAGTTGCCTCATCTCCCTCGACTAGGCCGCCCTGGTCCTCCTTTAGAATGCGTATGACGAGATTGAGCTTGGACAGCTTCCATTTGCCCGGCGCAACTCCGCGTCCCTTTCCATCGGTTACTTCCGACTCCGCCTTGATTCCTTTATGGCGCTTCCCCTTCTCGCCGTCATTTTCATCCGTCGTTTTTCGTTTCGGCTGATGGCACGTCGGTTTCCGCTTCTCGCTGGCGCAGCTGGGGCGGCTAGCCTCTTTTTGCCATCCAGCGGCTCCAGCCAGTCGCATGATGATAATCGCGGTTCGTGACAGAGGAAGAGCAAGATAGAATGAGCTGACTGAAGCGTGTTGGTTCTGCAAGCTGCAGACTGTTTACCAATTAGGGAGCGCTTGAAGGGTATTTTGGCCCGAAAGTCCGATTAGATAAGGGAGAGGCGAAAAAAAGGGGGGAGGAGGGGGGAGCTGGACTGGCTCAAAGAGCAAGCGTTTTTGCGAGCTTACAAGATACGCGCGTCTGAAGGCAGCCACGCCAGGACGTGTCGGTAACAAGTGAGGGAATCGTTCTTCGATGAGTTCCATATGTGAAACAGTGCGTAAAAGTCAACTTTGTGAAAATGCACTGTTAAGTCGCATAAAATTTCGTTGATGTCTTTCCCTCTCCCCTCTATCCCGATCGCCACCATAAATCAGCAGTTTCTCGAACATATTCCAGTATTCTGTTGCATATTAAAATATTTGTTGATATTTTTTTCGTATCATGCTGATTGCATGCCATTATATGGT
>JPKZ01000519.1:0-12254 GCA_000803305.1 Toxocara canis
TAGGAACCGTAATGAGTAAGGAGTTTTTAAATCGATAATTTTTAAAATTCTGAAATGCTTTCAGGTGACTCGTGTTGGCTATTCTGAGGTGGCTGCATCAGAAGCCTACATGTTATTTTACGACCGGATATTGCCAACCGGTCAAGTACCGTAGTATATAATTGTACATATTGTATTGTCGGTTTGATCACCACAGGTTCGTTGTTGATGTCGAGCAATTTAATCACTTCATGTTGGTTCGTTCGTTTATGTTTCTTTGTAAATAAATCTATAATTTTGTTTTTCTGCAGAGTTTCTATTCGTAAGAAATTTTGCTTGTTATGTTCAAGAATCATTTGCTCACTTTATGTGATTCATTTTTTGATTTTCCATTTACCATATTTTTATAACGCAAATATTCTCCTGCTTAAGCATTATCGATTAGGAAATGAGCAGTACGTCGTGTCAGTGCTTTTTTTCTTTGACTGAGAGAACAACACTGACCGATAAAAACTGACGAATTTGAGGGAACAAACCAAACATAACCTGGCATTTTCTTGTTCTTTACTGATAGGTGTAATCAGCATCTCGAGTATATCAATCTTCGCGGACACATTTCTTCTGAGCTGTCGAATCCGTTTCTGTCTATTTATCATATCCACCTTATTCTTGCTGATTTATATCGGCCTAATATTTTTCATTTGGGGGGCATTTCTTGATTTTACATTAACGGATAGTTTTTCTCAAACGAGTGAGGTGAAAAATTCAGTGGTGTCTTATCGAGTCATTTATAGGTGTTTATTTCTGTGTTTTTACACTGTTGCCTCAATTTGAAAAGCATTCAGATAGGATATATGGGACTATGTTGGAATATTAGAAATTGCGTTTGTCTTTCGATGAATGAGTAAATATGCGTATAGTCTATTATTTGTTTTGACAAATTTCGCTATTGTTTGTATATCTTTGAATGACATATTTGTATTAATCTCAGCGCTGATATCTATCGCATTTTGGCTGTTCAAAGTTCGTCTTTTTTAAATCGCTTCTAACCGCCATCTGGCTTTTGGAGGAGAGCTGACTGGACAATTTGTTCGTCAAATGTGTATGCCGATCTAATATCTCTTATTTTGCTTAACTAATCTGAATGTTAATGGTGTGTACCTAAGGAAATGATTGTAAAGGGAACGAACGATGTGAATATTGCGCAGATGTATGGTGTCCAGTGTTTTGCTTTACATTTTGCAATTTCATTGTTAGACTCTTTGTAATTAGGTGATCGCTAAAGCTACGTGATGAGCGACGAGTGTCGCCGCTTTCTAGTTAACATTTAAAAGCTTTAAACTTGCATGTTGTTTCTGTTTCTCGCACTGCTCACCCCTTCCTCCTTCCCCTGGCCTCTGGATTTCGGTCTTTAGCCCGGCCGGCGGGAGAGGGGGGGGGGGGGTAACTGATATTTGTTGTTTGATAGCATTTTGTGACAACCAGAGGCCACCGAGCTAGTTCAACCAGCTGCTTTATTGTTGCAGAAGTTGATTGCAGATGGCAGGGTTTCATTCTCGCGTTAGCAATTGACAAAAAGGATATGGATTACTAATTCATTATGCAAATGGAAATTACCCGAAAAATCTCATTCGACATACTCATAATGGTTGAGTAAGTTTTGACTCAAAAAAACTTCACATAGAAGGGAAGAATGTGTGAGTTGTTTAGCGCAGTCTGTGTACGCAGATCGCATAGCTGCATTTCGTCTGTTATATATATGTCGTTAATGTGTGCAAAATTATGAGCTATTGCTGTATAATATTCGTTTAAAAGGAAATAAATATTGCAATATTCATTTCATTTGTTGAACTCGTATGGTGTTGACTTCACACTATATATATTACTGAGAGTAATAGCCTAAAAAGATGAGTATGTTCAGTAAAGGGATCACTTTTATTTACAGTGAGACGACGGTTATTCCAACAGGTTACTAATTCATTATGCAGTTGGAATTTTCCCGAAAAAATCTCATTCGACGTATGAGTAAGTTTTAATTCAAAAAAACTTCAAATAAGAGGGAGGAATGCGTGAGTTGTTTATGTTAATGGTGAATATCATTTGAATATGGAAGAAATGTCTTTTGGGTTGTTAGTGGTGAAATTTTTGATTGCGGTATACAGATTATGCGAGAAAAGCTCTTCGCTGCTTTTTTTTTACCTGACATTTTGGATGAATATTGTTACTTGAATTTTGGTGCAAAATTCTTGCAGTGCTTTATTGTTGCAGAAGTTGATTGCAGATGGCAGGGTTTCATTCTCGCGTTAGCAATTGACAAAAAGGATATGGATTACTAATTCATTATGCAAATGGAAATTACCCGAAAAATCTCATTCGACATACTCGTAATGGTTGAGTAAGTTTTGACTCGAAAAAACTTCACATAGAAGGGAAGAATGTGTGAGTTGTTTAGCGCAGTCTGTGTACGCAGATCGCATAGCTGCATTTCGTCTGTTATATATATATGTCGTTAATGTGTGCAAAATTATGAGCTATTGCTGTATAATATTCGTTTAAAAGGAAATAAATATTGCAATATTCATTTCATTTGTTGAACTCGTATGGTGTTGACTTCACACTATATATATTACTGAGAGTAATAGCCTAAAAAGATGAGTATGTTCAGTAAAGGGATCACTTTTATTTACAGTGAGACGACGGTTATTCCAACAGGTTACTAATTCATTATGCAGTTGGAATTTTCCCGAAAAAATCTCATTCGACGTATGAGTAAGTTTTAATTCAAAAAAACTTCAAATAAGAGGGAGGAATGCGTGAGTTGTTTATGTTAATGGTGAATATCATTTGAATATGGAAGAAATGTCTTTTGGGTTGTTAGTGGTGAAATTTTTGATTGCGGTATACAGATTATGCGAGAAAAGCTCTTCGCTGCTTTTTTTTTACCTGACATTTTGGATGAATATTGTTACTTGAATTTTGGTGCAAAATTCTTGCAGTGGCCTTTTTTTTTCGGGAAGTGAGAGAGAAAGGATGTTCGTCAAATTCAGTTACGCTTTAGCTGTTCAAAAGGCTTTAATACAACTGACGGCTATGTTACATTATGAGCAAGTGCAGCGGTAGAGATATAGTTTTAATTCATCTGTTTGTTTATTTGTTTTAATTTTATAGTTTATAAAATTTTAGTAAGAAGTGCAGCGACCGAATGAGCGCAGAGGAAGCACTTCCAAGCGATGTGGACGTTGTGGTGTTGGGTACAGGTCTTCCTGAATCGATTATAGCGGCTGCTTGCGCTCGATCTGGACTGAGCGTGTTGCACCTCGATCGGTACGGATTTTAACGCACTTTACAGCAAGCTGTTACTGGTTTTGCTGTGAAGCAAGCGAGGAAGCGATTTCATTATCCTTCCGAGTATATATATGCATTCATGGTGATAGGGTTGGGCGCTCACTCGGCAACGCCATATCCCGATTAAGGAGGGGAGGGGGAAATGGAGTTAGAGTGAGGGCCTTCTTGCAGCGATTCGTTGGTCAGGAGGATATCTCGGGAAGACGGCGAAATGAAATAATTTCAGTTTTATGAAAACCATTTGAACAATTAACGGAATAATTTCGAGGTGACATATTGTTGGCGAACTAAATAACCTTCTGAGAGAACAAATCAGAAGCCGACAAAATTTTATAGTCTCTTCGAACTCAACTCTTGCTCTAGCAATATTGCGGCTTTGCATCAGGATACTCTTGGGTTTGTCTTTGAAGTCCAAGGTCGAGTTTATCTATCAATGCTATAGGAACCGAACAAAAGTGGCGCTTATATTTATTTAGCAAAGGTTTTTGAGTAATCAATATTTGATAGCACTCTTTGAATAGTTGTTGCTCTTGCAAGTTCCATATTTAGTTCGAAGATATTTCGGAAATTTTGAAACTTTTGTTGTATAATTTATAGATTGTGCAAACTGTAGGAACGTTTTTTTTGGAAAGCACATTTCAAAAATATTGATTTACATGTGGTTTTGTTAATATATGATTTAATTGTTGTGCATATTGTTTAGAAATGACTACTACGGTGGTGCATGGTCTTCATTTCATTTGCAATCGATTACCGAATGGGTCGATCGGATGACAAAAGGAATGGATGCTAAACCTGAACCATCAGATGGGAATATAACGTTAGGTGAAGGTGAGGAGTGCGTACCGATTGGACGAAATCGAAACGTTGACAATATACATTTACAATGGCATATAACGTTCGTTTTTTTTCTTTTTTCTTTCAAAGCAAGTGCAAGTTTAAAAGAGTGCAAATAACGATTGCACACACAGATGTCAAGTACACGTTTGTTGCAATATAAAGGGGTGATTCATTTTAGTTTTGCTGATCAACGAAAGACATAGTGGGATGAGATTCATTGAAGCATCGTCACATGGAAGGAAACGGTNTGTGAAAGGTGAATCAAGAAGGCGGAAAGCATTAACTCGTCTGTACAAATCGCTGCAAATGGGATAGGTTATCGATGAAGGGGAGCGAATGGAGGGGATGCGGAAGAGGGGGGAAGGGGGGCAAGGAATTTTGTCACGAACAATTTAACATCAATGAAATGTTCACATTAATGAAATGTTCACATTGACTGTGTTCACATAAAGAAAACATATAGACTATTGCATTGGTTATGCAGAGAGCCAGATGCAACTGAAAGTGAGCAGAACGGTGCAACAGAGAGTGATCATCCGGTCAGAAGCGATGTCGAGAATAACTGGCGCCGATTCAGCATTGATCTCCTCCCCAAGGTTCGTTTTTTTTGTTATTGGCTGCAAAGAAATGACGTCGCCCCAAACGGCGGTGACGTTGCCTATTGCAGCTGAAAATTCGAAAATACGTCTTAAATTCATAACATTCCAGATATAAACGCACCACGCGTTTTACCGGCAACAAAAAGCGCTTCTATAATATGGCCTTCTTGAACGTTAGGGTGCCATGAATATAGCTGCTTTCACTTGAGTTCTTTCCAGATTACCATCCTTATTTTGATGAAGTTTAGGTCGGTCATATTACAGTTTGGTCATATTCATTAAATCCATAGAGGTTACAAGTTTAGGTTCTGTTGTCTCGCGGTGCGATGGTGCAAGTGATATGTGACTCAGAGGTATCAAAATATTGCGAATTCAAGTGTGTTGGCAGGCTTCTCTGTCTGTCAGCCAACGAGGACAGTGTTGAAGGCACGCTTTTAAATCTGCAGGTGGTGCCATGTTCTCGAAGCGAAATCTTCCAAAGTGAAGCGATCACGTAGGTGTTGGTTTTTAAATGTTATATCAACAGTTGTTTTAGTTTCGACAGCTGCATGAACATTTGTTTGTTTACTGAACTCACTCTATCTACGTTAACAATCTGATGCTCTCTTTGGCAGACGAACTGCCATGTAAAACGTTACTAGAGAATTCATTAGAGTTCGAGATCCATTTCTTCCATTTTAGCTGACCGAAAAGCGATACTCGATTTTTTGGACTGGAATGCAGGTGAAAGACCTGAAATTCTCAGTAAAATGGCCTAGTGGCAAACTTGTTGTCATCGATGGCATAGGTGCCGTTAAAATTTTTATGATAAGTTCATTTTGGCTCAGCTTTTTGCTCATTGGCTTCATCAGAGAGTTTCCTAAAGTTTGGTAATGTAGGCATCTCCTTTGGTGCCTTCCGTTAAAGCTAATGGAGTATGAGTGTGATGTACTTTTCAGTATGCTCGAGAAGCGACGTATAATGAAGTTTTTAACGTCTTGTATGCAATGGCACCAAAATCCGGATGAAATTGATGGGTGGTCAGGTTTGTACTGCTATGCTTTCTTGCTTACGTGCGTGCAGTTTAGAGGGCAGTACTGCATTCGTCCAAGTAGCAAGCTTCGAATCATAGAATATTCCGATAACTTTCAAGGTGCTGTCGTTGGTGACAATATAGTATCGTCCGGAAGGGAAGAATCCTAACGAAGGAGATCATTCATTAAATAAAGCGGTAGTGGAGTTCACATGTTAGGTGAACTCCATCCATCTGTTTTGCTATCTTTCAGTGTTGTAGTTTAAAAGGCTTGACATAAACGCGCTGTCTTCTATGAATATTGTCTTTTTCTTCCGTACTTATCAATCGGTATTATATTTTAGCAAAGTTCTTCCATAGCAGAGTGGAGACAACACAATTAGATCAGGAAAGCTTATAAACTATTCTCATTTTTAAAGAAAAGATGTTTTGATCTTGGACGTGTTAAAGATTCATTAGACCTACTCCCTTCTTCAACTCCCTTCGCATATACGTTTTCTTGCATATCACATGTATTGTACTTGTAACCTGTAACCTGTGTAGCTATATTTATGCTGCCAAATATTCTATACACATTATTGCTTACCGAGGGGGAGGTAGGGGAACGTAATTCCTTCATAAAAGGCGTGTTTCTAGCAAGACTAAAAAAGTCTGAAATCTTATCCTACTTTTTACGACATTTTGCGGGTCTACTGCTAACGTAGTAATTCAGCTGTGCCTCTTGAACTTAAGCAGTGAATTCATGTGTTTCGTTCGCCTTATTAGAGCATGGAAAATGAACATTTATTTGGTTTTCAGATTTTGCTGGAAAGCCATTTGATGATTTCATAGAGTCACGAGGCATTACTGGTAATTTGAAAAATTTTGTGACAGATGCGATTGGAATACTACGGCCAAACGTAATTGCAAAGGAGGTAATGTTTGAAAGTTTTTTTGTCAGTTAGAAGATTTCTTTCTGTGAGTGGTTTTTTGGCGGCTAGCAGATAATTTTTTTTTTTTGAATTCAGCAGCAGTCGGTAAGGTGTAGATAGAAGAAGAACATTGGGAGATTCTTCTGATCTGCCTTGTGCTATCTGTTCTGAGAGTGTTGCTGACAGTAAGAATAGTTGCAATTAATGTTCAAAGTGCAACCGCATAGACGTGGTATTGGGATTATTGGGATCGGTGGTCAGAGAAGGAAATTTCGATCGTTGCCGGCAGCTCGAACATTGGCTGTCATGGTTTTTCTTTCTGGGGGGAAGGGGGGAGAGGAAGATCAGTATCTGTAGCAGCTGAATTAATTTTGATTACCATCGAAATTCGGTGATGACGATGGTTAGCTTCGCTATCTGCAATTCGATAACCATCGGATCGTTTTTCGACCGACTGATAATTGTTTCATTACCAGTCGAATATTCTCATGAAACGTAAACAGTACGGATGATATAATAAGGCTACACGGATGAATATTCCATAGCAGGTAATGAGTCTTCAAATTTGGAAGAATGAAAAAGGCGGGGATAGATTGAGCTTAGTTGCGTGAACCATATTTGATCGAAGCCCGTATTGAGGGAGCACGAGCAACGGGTAGGGAGACGAACAAGTTATTGGAGCAACATAAACGCTTAACTAGCACCGTGTATAAATTTTTCCAGTTATCTCATGGAGAGGTATAAGGATCTGCAAGCTTTACGATCCTCACTTATCACTTTGCGCAAACGAGTAAAGAATAAATGTGAATATTATTCTCACAGTTATGTGTGAATGTACAGGAGAATCTTATGTATCCAGGGATTAGAAGCGGTCTTTCGATTTATGGAATCGGTGGGTCGTTTTGGAGATTCACCATTTCTTTGGACATTGTATGGCAGTGGTGAACTACCACAATGCTTTTGCCGACTGTGTGCAGTCTTTGGAGGCGTCTATTGTTTAAAGCAACCGCTCGATGCGTTGGTGCTCAAAGAAAATAGGTAGGCAATTATTCCTTTGCAAAATTTTTTCTTCCAGTCCCTTTGTACTTTTTCAGTTCGTTTTTAGTTGGTCGCAGTGGTTACGCGCGATAATTGTTCAGTTTTGCGCGACGTTCTAGCGCTTCGCCAAAATCAGAGCCTGAAAAATAAAACTGCATTATGCACTGTGTCGACAAAAGCTAGGACGATCCTGACACTTCCAGCCGAATTTTGCAAATAATGATGATCTACACCCGCTACTCGTAATTATGCGTCAAAAGTTAAGGGGAGGCATGGGGAGGTGGTTGGGGAAGGAGGTGACCACATGTGTTAGTGGGTGCGCATGATTTATTTGACGTATTTCTCAGATCGCTGCTGCATCCCACCAAGTTTTCTAATAAACGCTTTCTCTCTAGCTTTTTTACGTTTTTCTTCCTATGTTCACCGGCATACACATTACGATTAAATACCTTTCCCCTTCGATGTTTTATTTTTTGTAGAAGTCGTCAAATGTTATATATATATTTTTAAAATCCAGTTAATTTTTAATTGTTGTAAATTGAATTCAGAAATTTTTTTTAAAATTCAGATTCGGTTCGATTCGATTTGATTAATGCATACGATGAGTGCAGTGGTTTTCTTGTAATTTTTGTGGTGCATTTAATTCTTGAATTTGTGTCCCGTTATTTAGAAGGCTATCTTTAATGCTGTTGTACAAAATGGGTACTTTTTGAAATCCCTACATAACTTTTGCATAGGTTTTCCCTAAAAATGATTGTGTATTGGTTGCGGTGTTTTGATATAATGTCTATCGTTTTATTTGTTAACTTGTTTGTTGATCATTAGTCGTTATTGGCATACGTAACCGTATTTTTCTTTAGAGTTGTGGCAGTGATAACGAATGGACAACGTATAACGTGCAAGCATGTCATCGCCGACTTTTCATATCTTCCTAGTCGATATTTGAAAAATCAAGAGAGAAAACATGTTGTACAAAGGGCAGTTTTGCTCACTAACCGATCAGTCTTGAACGATCCGCAAAAAGAACATGTGAGGCGTTTGTTTTTTTTTTTCTGCATTTCATTTTTAATGTTTTGTCATTAATCGAACAGAAGTAGTCAGATGGAAAGGGGTATAATGTGAAGCTTAGGAAGATATATTAAGAAACTTGGATATTAGCATTGGAACATATATTGTCGAACAATGAGGTGAACCTGATGCGAAGAAGTGTGGAAGATTTGCTGAAATATTTAGTGAAACCAAAAGTTGTTGCTAATGGCCCCAGTATTCTGGAACAGTGAGAGCAGCGAAACGCTGTCATTATATCGCTGCTGTCATTATCCGGATGCCATCGACACATTTTGAACGCAGTCACCAGGGGCACATGTGGATCTACCTGGTCATTTTTTTTTCAGCGATCTGCTGATGACATCTGCATGTCAGATCACCAGCTCTTGGCTTTCTGAAACGCCCTACATAAGCTTTTCTGCTTTTCTTTGTTTTCCGCCTTCGATCGCAACAAGGCTAGTAGAGTCCCCTGTAACTGTGAGGCAATTGGGGCGCGTATGGCTTCGAAGACGGACGTTACCAGCCTTCTGGCGCAGCTCGGAGCTGCATCGAAGTGGCGCATGCTCCAACTGTTGCTTACTGCGTTCATAAGCAGATTTTTTTTAAAAACAGTGATCTTTTTTCCAGTCACCAGGGGCACATGTGGATCTACCTGGTCATTTTTTTTCAGCGATCTGCTGATGACATCTGCATGTCAGATCACCAGCTCTTGGCTTTCTGAAACGCCCTACATAAGCTTTTCTGCTTTTCTTTGTTTTCCGCCTTCGATCGCAACAAGGCTAGTAGAGTCCCCTGTAACTGTGAGGCAATTGGGGCGCGTATCGCTTCGAAGACGGACGTTAGCAGCCTTCTGGCGCAGCTCGGAGCTGCATAGAAGTGGCGCATGCTCCAACTGTTGCTTACTGCGTTCATAAGCAGATTTTTTTTAAAAACGTGATCTTTTTTCCCTCTGTTCTTTTCAGGCATTGAATTTTGTTAAACTTCTCGTTGTTTCCTCAAATTTATTCTTGTCGTAAGGGTGAGGCGACCATGCAACTGTCGTAAAAAATTTTGCAGATTTCTTTATTAAATCTAATGCGTTTGGATAAGGATGCTTCACCACGTCTGCTGGAAGTTGGATTTGAAGCGTGTGCTGCGCCTAGGGGATATTGTATGTTTTGATTTGTGAATTCTGTTTTGTTTTTTGTTTACTGCTTTTTATTTGCTGCCTATTGATTCTGTAATAGAGGTGTCTAGGTTTTTCTTTAAATTCTGGGACTCCGTTATTTTTTCATAAATTCGGGAGTGTGCAAAAGACTCTAGAATATGGCAGTAAATATTGTGCATAAATTCCGTCTACTTCCCTTTTTTCCTCGGCAACCTTGTTCAGGCTGACTCTTTTGTATGTGTTGCAATACAACGTAATCGCAAATATGATTGCTGGATCGTTTTCATTTGAGCGTTTTTAACAATAGTTAAGATAACTGAATTTTTATTATGTATTTTTATGCGTCGGGTAAACTGATTCCTTGCGGGATGTTTGTTTCACGAAAAACCGCTGAGGATACTTACAAAAACCTGAATATATGATTTTTCGCTGAACTTCCTGGTAACCGCAAATATGATTGCTGGATCGTTTTCATTTGAGCGTTTTTGACAGTAGTTAAGATAACTGAATTTTTATTATGTATTTTTATGCGTCGGGTAGACTGATTCTTTGCGGGATGTTTGTTTCACGAAAAACTACGCTGAGGATACTTACAAAAACCTGAATATATGATTTTTCGCTGAACTTCCTAGAATGACGACGTCAGTTTAGTCGTCTTGATGAGAGGGATGGTATATTGATGGTTTTTAAAAATATTGCATGACCAAATTTACTATTTTGTCCCAAATAAAAGACTTCTTCTGATCGGAATTTTTTAGTGCAGTTCCCTTTTCTTCTTCTTTTTTCTTCGCTTTCTCTCTCCATCCCCCTCCCCACTCCGTCCCCATTGCTCGCCACCCTCCCGTCGCTGTCGCACCTGTCGACAGAATTAAGGATTTATAGATGTTCGATGGATTAGTGATCTCTAAAATCACTGTATGCGATCGTTGCCATTTGATAAGCCTTCGGTGGTCTTTCGTTATTTCCACGCAGTTGTATTGCTGCATTGCTTGTTTTGCGCATTTTATTCTTAGTGCCGAAATTTTATTTGCTTTTTTCACTTTGTGTGGACGCTTTTGCACTACGCTATGCCGTAAATGTGTTTTGCAAGCAACGTTGGTCACTTTGTATTCTTTGTTTTATGTTTGCAACATAGAGATAACCGAATCTATTATGAAGCAACAAACTTTTACTTTATTTGATGTGTACATCTGTACTTTCCTCTTCCCAGTATGTATCCTTCTTTATGAAATATGTGTACTTCCCCTAATTGCCCGATGATTTGGTGTCGGGTACTCGCTTACTTCCAAAACCAAAACGTCGAAGAATTAGAGAATTCCTGCCCATCTCCGAGAATTCCTGCGGATTAAATATCCGAAGTATTGAAAAGAATCTTTCTGATAAAATAGCAGTGGCACTTGGACGGTGGTCGGTTTGTCAAGGAATAGGTTGCTCTCTATTGGTTAAGTGGATAGAATTACCGGCTGTCGTTGGGAGAGGTAAGGGCCGATTATACGGCCACATGGAGAAAGTTTTTTCGAATTTTTCAACGATGGCTCATGTAGTCGGTTAGACTTGCTCTAAAACGCTTATTTTTGCATTTTTTTTTCTCTGGATAGTTTGTTGTTAACGTATAGTCACTTGAATTTTCTGGTTCCCCTCTCTGACTCCGTAGTAACTAGTCGCGGTTATGGGCGTGTAAATTGGATTACATCTCTCAGTGCGAGCGTCAATGACTATAGCAAGTAGAGGTGTTGATACTTTTAGTAGTTCTGATTATTTGCGTACAGAATCTATGGTGAACAAAAGCGCTTGTGGATTGCATTTTGATCCACCATGTGGTATGAATTTTTATCATATGTTCGGTTCAACCCTTTTACATTTTGACGCTTATGCACTGGTTTGTGCTAGAAATGTCTCTAAGCAACCCAAATAGAATGTGTTTTCTTATAGATTTTGAAGCAGAAATTAATAAGGTTTGGGAATGGACGGGCTATTCGGTGGATATTGCTTCTTCAATAATACCTTTCGTTTGGTTGCTATAACAAATGGAGTTTTGCCATTTTTTTGATGTGATACAGTGTTAGGTATCAATTTTTCTGAATTGGTCGAATTTCGTTATTCAAATTCATTGCCGTACAGTGAACAAGGGGGGGGGGAGGGGAGCGAGAAAGTGAATTTGCAAGTGATTTTAATGAGGTATTAGATGGCAATTATAGAATACCTTTTTTGTTTCGAAATTTCTGATATAGGGGATGAGCGAATTTGTTAGTGATGACCAGTTTGAGCTAAAGTTAATTTTTTTTTTCATTAGATCAATGCTCAAGTTAACGTACTGTTGCTTCTATGTGCGTTAT
>JPKZ01000519.1:12425-25988 GCA_000803305.1 Toxocara canis
GGGAGGGGGGGTGGGAGTGGGGGAGGGGGCAAAAACTCTATGTTAGTTAGAAAGGGGCCAAGAGAGGGTGTACAATTTTCCCATTTCAAAAGACCTGTCGAAAAAGTGTTACGAGTCTTTCACATCATACACGTTGTCTACTTTGCTTACTTTTATTTAAAAAAAAAAAAAAATTCATTTTGATGAAATGCATTGAACGCCTAAACTAAATGCTAATAAAAGTATAATGCAACGTACATTTTCAATGAACATTTTTGATGCCATATTTTTTCACTAAACTGTATTAAAAAAATTTCATTTCATTTACTGGGAACTTCTGTCGGGACCTTTTTTCTGAAATTGAGAAATGATCGGCGGAGACTCTCTTGACGTTTTTGTTTTGATCGCTGATCTTCCTCAACACAATAAATCGCATATTTTTCGGATAACAGAAGTGATCAGAGAGAGCGAAAATGTTGCAATCGTTGTTGTGCTGATATGGAAAAAAATATGACGCTTAAAGACGGCTATTGCGATAAGCAGAATGTTGCAGAATTTTCATTCAGGTGAGTTGCTTGAGTTGTGCAATTCTTTGGTAAATGGTGCGTACCGTTTGCAGGAAGATGCGATGAAGAACAACAAGTGTAAGAAAGGTTTTTATTCTGATAAAGCAGCCGAACAAAGAAAACTGATGTAGGCGATGAAGGGTGTAAAATGAGAAACGGAGGTACGCCACGTAGAATTTTAACATCCTTTGGAATATGTAATTTTTTGTTGATTTTCCGGTTTCCATATATTCTCATCCAAAACTGATCACCTTTGATCATCTCCGGAAAACAGTCAAAATAGGCATGAGAAGTCAACAAGAAAAGACCGAGCAGTGCTCGTATTAGCGCTGCGGATGGAGCGGGGGAAGGAGGGGGATTGGACCGTCCTGTTAATCATTGGCTTCGATAATTTTGGGCTAGTTCCCATTCGTCATTACTTCGCTAACATTGCGACCAACAAAGTCGCTGATTGGCTGCAACAGTCGACCTTTTATGCTGACTTCCAAAAGAAGTGCTTGGCCGCTAAACGAACTTTACAAATGCGAGGGACGATTTGGCGACAATCATAATTTTGCTCACTTCGCTCGGCTTCCTCCCGTCCGCCTCTCAGTACCTGTCTTTTGCGAGTGTTGTCCTGGCGTCTACACTCGCGATTGTGGTGTGTTTTTGTTCGAGCATGGATTGTATTACGCGTTTTGCAGAAGTGGCATGAATATTTATATCTCTCAGCAACAAAAGAGATGAGTTCGGTTGCTGGGAAATATAAATATTAAATGAATTCCATTAGTGAAAATGTTGTTGGGGAGCAGATCGTCTCTTTAGACTTTAAGATACAATTTCGTTTCTCGTCAGATTTTATATACGATAAGTTTGCCCTACTGCGGCGTTGCAGACTTCGGACCATTTGTGCTATCGGTCGACCGGCCGTAGGCTAAAGTAGTTTTAAGTGTTGATGCCCCAAATCAGCGTGCAGCGTTGCAGAATTGCATTTATGCCATCGTCCCCTCTCTTTGCCTTCTACAAACATCTGGCACAAACACTTTAGGTGAAATCAGAAGAAGTGTTGTACCGTTGAGCGTTCGTTTTCTTTTCATCGTCGAGCGCCTAGAAGAAATGCTATTAAGTAGCTTATTTGCCTGTTATTTTCGTGATTCATTCAACGCCATGCAGTCGGACAATGATTTTATGTGTTTTTCCTCAGGTATTTAAGCGATGGAGGATGGAAAAATAGTACTGATCGGAAACGAGACGGATATTCTACATTGCGGCTACAGTCATGCTCTGCGCGACGGTGATAAAAGGTGAGCGCTTTATTGACCGATTCTCATGCATCACATTTTGGCACTTGGTTTACTGCCAATTGAGTTCAGAGATGTGATTGTCTACTAGCCCCTTTTCGACTAAACAACCTACTCGATCGCTGTTCAAAAGGATGGGATCATTTTAGGTTTTCTTTTTAAATATTGCCAAAAACCACTTCTTAAAACGTGCTGTGTGTTAACATTGAATCGCCATCGTGTCGATAGGCTAAGAAATAGAGACGCTTAAAAATCTGAGCCCTCAGACATCCGCAACAAAGAAATATTTCAACGTTGTGCTCGTCTTCAGATCATCCGCTTTAAGCGACTATTGTGTGTGAAAAAATGTTTGGAGGATGTGAAATACAAGATAGAATAAGTACTGCGTTAGAAGTTGTTTAATTTGTATTTGGCGAAAAAGAAACTACCGCTGCTATGTTATATTCGACTTACTGATTTCTGACCATTGAAGGAGGAAATTTATGTCAGGTTTGGAGTTCGCGGACCAAACGATACGGCCCTGCGATACTTCAGTCAATATGCACATGGTGGTGCGCATGAACAGATGAGAATAAATTGATAACTTTTGCTGTTCTAGACGGCGAGATGCATTTAAATTATGAATGTTTTAAAAATGTCATGAGTAAAGGTCTAACGCATTAATTATGAAGTTTAATGGAATACACATGTGCAATGCTTTAGAAGAACGCAGCAACTGCATCATGAAACAATGACGTCGAAGTTCGCCATATATAGGCACTGCGCGGTACATGACGAAAAGGTGGGGAAGGGAAGAGGGTATTTGAATGAAGGGTATGATACAGCATTCATGTAAACCTAGGCATGAAGCAGTCTAGCAGTCAAGTGGCATATTTGCAGAAAACTCGAAAGTTAGGTAAACGGTAGGAGTGGTTGACGTTCATTTCAGTGGCGCAGTCAAATTTCCAACAGAGATCGGAAAGAGTGGTCTATGCAACAAAGCATTCTAATTCTTTTCTGTGGTTATGTAGCAAGTAGGCCATTCGTCATTACTTCGCTAACATTGCGACCAACAAAGTCGCTGATTGGCTGCAACAGTCGACCTTTTATGTTGACTTCCAAAAGAAGTGCTTGGCCGCTAAACGAACTTTACAAATGCGAGGGACGATTTGGCGACAATCATAATTTTGCTCACTTCGCTCGGCTTCCCCTCCCGTCCCTCTCAGTACCTGTCTTTTGCGAGTGTTGTCCTGGCGTCTACACTCGCGGTTGTGGTGTGTTTTTGTTCGAGCATGGATTGTATTACGCGTTTTGCAGAAGTGGCATGAATATTTATATCTCTCAGCAACAAAAGAGATGAGTTCGGTTGCTGGGAAATATAAATATTAAATGAATTCCATTAGTGAAAATGTTGTTGGGGAGCAGATCGTCTCTTTAGACTTTAAGATACAATTTCGTTTCTCGTCAGATTTTATATACGATAAGTTTGCCCTACTGCGGCGTTGCAGACTTCGGACCATTTGTGCTATCGGTCGACCGGCCGTAGGCTAAAGTAGTTTTAAGTGTTGATGCCCCAAATCAGCGTGCAGCGTTGCAGAATTGCATTTATGCCATCGTCCCCTCTCTTTGCCTTCTACAAACATCTGGCACAAACACTTTAGGTGAAATCAGAAGAAGTGTTGTACCGTTGAGCGTTCGTTTTCTTTTCATCGTCGAGCGCCTAGAAGAAATGCTATTAAGTAGCTTATTTGCCTGTTATTTTCGTGATTCATTCAACGCCATGCAGTCGGACAATGATTTTATGTGTTTTTCCTCAGGTATTTAAGCGATGGAGGATGGAAAAATAGTACTGATCGGAAACGAGACGGATATTCTACATTGCGGCTACAGTCATGCTCTGCGCGACGGTGATAAAAGGTGAGCGCTTTATTGACCGATTCTCATGCATCACATTTTGGCACTTGGTTTACTGCCAATTGAGTTCAGAGATGTGATTGTCTACTAGCCCCTTTTCGACTAAACAACCTACTCGATCGCTGTTCAAAAGGATGGGATCATTTTAGGTTTTCTTTTTAAATATTGCCAAAAACCACTTCTTAAAACGTGCTGTGTGTTAACATTGAATCGCCATCGTGTCGATAGGCTAAGAAATAGAGACGCTTAAAAATCTGAGCCCTCAGACATCCGCAACAAAGAAATATTTCAACGTTGTGCTCGTCTTCAGATCATCCGCTTTAAGCGACTATTGTGTGTGAAAAAATGTTTGGAGGATGTGAAATACAAGATAGAATAAGTACTGCGTTAGAAGTTGTTTAATTTGTATTTGGCGAAAAAGAAACTACCGCTGCTATGTTATATTCGACTTACTGATTTCTGACCATTGAAGGAGGAAATTTATGTCAGGTTTGGAGTTCGCGGACCAAACGATACGGCCCTGCGATACTTCAGTCAATATGCACATGGTGGTGCGCATGAACAGATGAGAATAAATTGATAACTTTTGCTGTTCTAGACGGCGAGATGCATTTAAATTATGAATGTTTTAAAAATGTCATGAGTAAAGGTATAACGCATTAATTATGAAGTTTAATGGAATACACATGTGCAATGCTTTAGAAGAACGCAGCAACTGCATCATGAAACAATGACGTCGAAGTTCGCCATATATAGGCACTGCGCGGTACATGACGAAAAGGTGGGGAAGGGAAGAGGGTATTTGAATGAAGGGTATGATACAGCATTCATGTAAACCTAGGCATGAAGCAGTCTAGCAGTCAAGTGGCATATTTGCAGAAAACTCGAAAGTTAGGTAAACGGTAGGAGTGGTTGACGTTCATTTCAGTGGCGCAGTCAAATTTCCAACAGAGATCGGAAAGAGTGGTCTATGCAACAAAGCATTCTAATTCTTTTCTGTGGTTATGTAGCAGGAAGGCAGAGAGGATGGAGGAGCTGATGAACAGACCTGATGGACAGGTGTAGCAGCAGACCCTTCACTCCCTTTTCTGCAAACACAACTTGTGAATTTACTGTCCCAGTAGTCTTTGTTCTATTAGCTGTTATGCCATGCATTCATAGCATTGTACTTCTGGTTCTCATCCATATGACTAACTCTTTCGCAGAATTCATGTTTGAGTTATTGCATATCATCCAGACTACAGTTTTCGAGGTGGTGGCATTTTCTTTTTGGTGTTGCAGGTATCCGTCAGCAGATCATTATGCACATGCGATGATTTTAACGCAGTTGGGCCTCGATGAGGCGCTTATCCTCGAACTACTTTGCACATCGAGTGCTGATGTCCCTATAAAGGTGCTGTATCCCTCTATTGATGTTATCCTTTGAAACTGAAATACAGTCAGAGCTTTTACGATCTGAATAATTAGGTTTAACAGCAGCTTCATTTTTCCTTTCAATACATAAACGAATGTCCACAATTGTACTTTTCAATTTTCAAAATATATAGCGTTAATAAACTTTCGTTTGTTGACTGCTAGAAATTTATTTTTAATGCGGTGAACAGTTTTTGAGGCAACATAATGTTCATCTTATTGTACAGATCAGAAATGGCCATCGACGTCCTGAAATGGTCCTGAAATGTCCTGAAATGCTGTGGAAGTTTTCATTTTAGTGGAAAGCGGTAAACCGTTACGTTCATGCGAAATAAATCTATGCGTTTATTTGCTTACCGATGCGCTCAGAAAAAAAAAAAGGAAATTTTAGTAATTTTTCTGCCAGGATCTGAGTTAAGGGCAATCAGTATTCGAGCACCAGTTATGCAAGGGGTAAGATTTATGCGTCGTCGTCGGGTCGCGTTTAACTCGGCGTCGTATGGTGTCCGTTTTAGGCGCGTCAGTTATTGAAAGAGAATATGCCGACAGGGCACGATATGAACTCGTTGGCAGCATACCTTCAAACAAGTCGACAGTCCTACACAATGCAAGGACTGCGTTTACGTGTCGAACAAGATGCAGGTGATTTGAATTGCTTTTAGCATATCCACCTAACTCGCATGTCGCACATTAGAGCTTCGCTCTTCGAACGTTCACTCTGCTCTGATATCTTTGAAGAAAAAATGCGGCTGAATAGATTAGATGAAAAAATAAATGCGCAGAATGTTTTAACTAAATACATAGCTAAAGCTAGCTGAGATATTTCCCTTTCGGAATCGTTGTTCTGAAAGCACACAATAAATAATAAATGGGTGCCTGGACTGTTTTATACGTTTGGTTGCGTGGTTGTTCCGTACTGTTCTGATAAGTAAGTAAATAATTGCAAGAAACAAATAAAAATGGAATAAAAGATCCTAGTAATGACTACATGAGAGTAGTATGTTTTAGCTCGCAGTTCACTGGCATTCCAAGCAGTCACACTTCAGTATAATTGTTGCGCAGTTACGTTTAAAGGTGACCTTCCTCAGTTCACTTCAACATAAAATTGATGGAATGTTGGTGGAAACTCGATCGCAGTTAAGGAACAGTTCGTATTATAGGCTTTTAAAGGTTGAACATCTTGCCTTTTGTTCCTTTTTTTGGAGGGGGAAGGAAAACATTACTTTCTTTTTATAAATCTAGTGATTTTTATTCCTGCTCAGTGCCTCTTTTCCACCCCAAATCGTCTCCCCTCAGGTCCTTCCGATCTAGCATGAATACGGTAGAGCCTGCTGAGTGCAGCAATTGCTTTCGCATTCAACCGTGCAGGTGACTTGGGTCACATTTTTTGGGAAAAGACAGTCTCCGCAAATTCAACACTATTCTCCTGTCCCTCCTCCTCTTTCTCCTCGTACTCACTAGTCCTGAAACTTTTTGGCGCCGGAACTTGAATTCAGTAATGGTTAGTGTCTAATTTTGGCGTTGCGTGCTACAGCGTTCGAGAAAGCGTTAATGGAAACGAAAGAGGCGCTGTTGATAGTTTGCGATGCACGAGACAGCGAGTTGGGTATTGGTATGGACGAGGACTCTTTTATGGAGTGGATGGCCAAGGAGAAAGCCGATGCCGAAATGCTCGGTCATTGGATGCGAAACGAACGGGTCCGTCCCGCTGCACTAGGCCATAATCAACTTGGATATTTTCTTATGTGGCTG
This sequence comes from Toxocara canis, assembly GCA_000803305.1. Lineage (NCBI taxonomy): Eukaryota > Metazoa > Nematoda > Chromadorea > Rhabditida > Toxocaridae > Toxocara > Toxocara canis. Next base: position 19,309 of record JPKZ01000519.1, read on the forward strand.
AGGTCAGATGTTGCCACATTTCTTAATCGCATAATCGCTTATTTCTCTCATATAATATTATTTATTAATAACAATTTTTCTTGTTAACAAAGTAATATTTATAGCCAAGCTTACATACCACGTCACTCTTAACGCTTCAGTTGAATAGCAGCATGGCATGGTTTTGTTCTGCTTATATGCTTGATGCGGTTTTCGCTAAAAATTTCTTGCGGATGTCTGAGTCATCAGATTTTTTGCGCCAATATTTCCCATGCAACAATTGTTTGCAACGACATTTCCACGTTTAGAAGTGTTTTGACCTTTTTTTTTTTTCGGCAGAAGAATGAGGAAGTAGAAAGGCAAGAGTATTAACGGAGATTGGAAGCTGAATTTTTCGTATGCGGAATGAAAGCAATATCCTTGACGCTGCCACTCCCCAAGTTGGTTTTTTTTTTCTGCTAGCGAGTACAAAACACGGATGTTTCTTGGTAAGCTCAGTGTGAACATAGGAGATGGGCAAAGGAGTCGCTTGCCTGCACTTTCCGATGCTGTCACCGTGCTGAATTCCACTTTTATTTATTCCGTTTTTTTTTCCACATGCAACATCGTTTTTTTTGTGTGTTCAGTCGGCCTCTTGTGTGCAAAGGCAGTCGTTTATGGTGTAAGGAATAGCAAGCGTGCGGTCTTGGCATTGGCGGCAAGCATCTTTGTAACTCCTCAGCTGTACAAGTATTCGCAAAATCGTCTCACTTTACTTTATGAGTAATGCTTTAAGAGTGATTTTTGGACACTTCTCCTTATAGTTTGAGTTCCCAGAGGGTTCATGTTGGCAACTTTTTTCTTTAAGACTCACAAACTTTTTCTTTTCTTAACGTCATTTTGTTTAAATCGATAGGAGTTTTCTAGCCTTTGAAAATGCTTGCACTTACCTCAGATTTGCTTTAAAAGGCGGCCAGGCTGGGTCATGATGGAGCTTTACGAGATTTTGAAAATTGTTCATTCCCTTCTTAGATGTCTCTCAAGAAGAATTTCACTGAGAGAATCTCGCAAGGAATTCTATATACTTGGTCCACTCAATAGAATCCTCTTTTTGAACAGAAGAGACTCGCTTCCAATGCATCGTGAACTTCGATCTCTGTGTCGATCAGTGAAACTCCCTCGAAGACCTCACGAATAGTACACCCTTCTGGAGGTTGCATTCAAAGGGGTTCAGTGTGTTATTCTCTTTTTTTTTTCGTATGCATTGAGAATTTTTTTCTGGTTGCATCAATGAGCCATTCTTTCAAGCTGGAAACACTTGGTTTGAATGGTTAAAAGTGATTTCGCTGAGATTGTTGCGCAATGATTTAGATGTCTCTCAAGAAGAATTTCACTGAGAGAATCTCGCAAGGAATTCTATATACTTGGTCCACTCAATAGAATCCTCTTTTTGAACAGAAGAGACTCGCTTCCAATGCATCGTGAACTTCGATCTCTGTGTCGATCAGTGAAACTCCCTCGAAGACCTCACGAATAGTACACCCTTCTGGAGGTTGCATTCAAAGGGGTTCAGTGTGTTATTCTCTTTTTTTTTCGTATGCATTGAGAATTTTTTTCTGGTTGCATCAATGAGCCATTCTTTCAAGCTGGAAACACTTGGTTTGAATGGTTAAAAGTGATTTCGCTGAGATTGTTGCGCAATGATGATTGTTGAATGCTTTGATGGGTCTGAGGGTGAGGTTTTTTCGCTCTGAGCATAATGTGGTGCGCGGATTCAGCCGCAAAGGGTAAATAACTAAGTCTGATTTAGCTTCTGAGTTCGAAACGAAAAGAAAATCCGATTATAAGAAGGTCAGGAAGCAGGAGCTAGCGTTTGCTCTGTCTGAGTCGTTTATTAAGTGAGTCGGCGGCGCTTTTGAAAGAAAACTTTTAGAGAGAGGTGATTAATGTGAAGGCAGAAATCAGACAATCCATGCTACCGGCGGATCATTTGTCCGAATTAAATGCCTGATTATTTATGAGGAAATGGATGTACAAGTGATTTTCAGTAACCTCAGATATCGCTATATATTCTTAACGGGAAGCTTAACATCAGGGACTACATAGGACCATTCTGATAACGTCGTGACTGACGGTCAAGCTTGCGCTCGCCTTTTCCAGCGCTTCTTCATGTCCGTATATATAGCTGACAACAATGGTTCAGATCCCGATGTACCTCCCACCATCCGTGACTCGATCTTCGTAGATTACATTGATATCTATGCCGCCGACGTCAATAAACATCTCAAATCTCTTCTTTGCTGTAATAACACCTCTGCTGATGAAATCTCATACAATTTCTTCAAACGAGCCGCAGATACCGTTTCATCTCCACTTTGTCACTTATTCTGTTGATCGCTAGTTATTGGATGTGTTCGTAGTTTGTGAAAAAAAAAGCGATTATTTGTCCTCTAGAAAAAAGGGATGTAAGATGAAACTTCAAAATTACCGACCCATATCCCTCACATGCGCTGTGTCCAAAGTGACGGAGAGCATAATTGCCCCTCACCTGAGGGAGTATTTCAGTATCGGTCACTTATTCTTCCCACTCCAGCATGGTTTCCTCAACTAAATTCCTGCGACATCAAAGGCTGTCTGCTGCACTGGCTTTGCGATTTCGTTTCTGGTCGCTCCCACACGGTGCGTGTTGGAGACTGCACATGTGTTTTAAACTGGTCAGCACTGGAGTTCCTCAAGGATCCGTTTTGGGCTGCCTTATCTTTCTTACCTTTACTAACGACCGATCTGGCTGCATCCCATCTGACTGCAAATGCTTCCTATTTGCTGACGATGTCAACGTTTTCACCACCACCGATAGCCTTCAAGTTATTTTCAACAGTATTGACCACTGGTCACGTAAGTATTGCTTCCCTTGGCCCCATACGAGACAAGTCTCATCCGATTTAGCCGAAGCAATCCCGGAAATTCTTCTAGTTAACGGCTATGCACTTGCAGCTAATAGTTCATTAAAATATCTGGGCCTTACGACCACTAACAACGGCAAAGTAGTGATACTCACTATCTAAATTTGATTGAAGATCCCGCCTCCTCCCCCTCTCCTCCCCCTCCCCACCGGATTATTGAGAAAGCGATATGCTCGATCAATTGTGACTCATAATAATATACAAAGAGTTCGCGCTCTAGGCTTACAGACACTTGAGCTGTGTCGTTCCTACTTTGAACTGTGTATGACGTATAATAGTGTTCGTGGAAATATTGACCTCCCCGTTAATGAATTCTTCGAACTGTTTCCGACAGTTGGTCGCACTCGCTTGACAAATTCCTACAGGCTTACTGTTAACAATTGTAGACTGAACCTGAACATATTCAAGCATTTTCTCAAACAGGAAATAAATGCATAAAATTTCATACCGGATGAAATCGTAAAGCGAAATCATTAAAGATCCTTAAAAAGAAAATCGCTTCGCTACCGCCACAAACACTCAGTTTCGCCTCTCGAATAAGAGAATAAACATTGCGTAACCGCTTCTCCCTACTGCTGTTCTTGTTCTGCTTGATTTCACTTTTAGTGATATATTCCCGTATTGCCTTGCTTCGTCTTCAGTGCTGGCCGACTTTTAAAATATTTTTAAATTTTGTTCTATGTTTATTTTTCAAAACTTCTCCCATTGGCTCACCTCTTCTTCATTTGTACAGTGTTATATACAGTCCACTTTACTGCTGTTATTATTATTTTATATACTACAAATATGCACTGTTTTGCAAAAGTCTCTACCACTTTATAACATGGTTCTAACCATTCCTAACCTTTCTTTGCTTGTATATTTATTTTGTTTCTTATTCATCCCCGGCGGTTCACTCGATAGGTGATTTATTCGACTTTGCCCATTATACCGTTTATATTAGGCGTTTCCTGCTTATGTAGGCGAATAAACTGAATCGAGTTTTAGGTACGAGGTAGCAGAAAAGAAACGAGCCAAACTTCTTAGCACACAGCCTATCGAAGTGGATGGTATTTCGGTAGACCAGGATGGAGTACCAGTCAAGATAACCGCATCAGATCTCGTCATCTCGCTTCAGGTTTCGTTGTGTTTGAGTGTTAATTAGAAGGGAGAAAACTAGAGAGGATTCTTTGCTTTGAATAAGCTACTGAGCACATGAAGTTCGAATTGCTCGTTCCTAAATTAGAGAAGCTTATAATGAGAAGAATATATGAAACTCATTGGTTCTGAAACGATAATTTGAAGTAGGAAGCAGTTTTCTTAAGGTTTTACCATAAATTACTTTGCTGAAATCCCGGCTTCTTTAATTTAATTTTGGAAGAAAAGAATACCTTAATGATGAGGTCACAGAATCATTGGTTCTTCGCCTGGTGTTACTCGTGATCGTTGTTTAAATAGCGTTCATGTTAAGTGTCTTATGCAACACAATAAAATGAAAATTTAGGTGCATTGTGACCTTGTTGTTCTTTTTCTTTTTAGTTGACGTTACTGTTTCCTTTTTTTTTTCTCTCAAATATGCGTCTGATTTTTATTCGGTCTCATCTTGTGAAGTTAGTGCTATTCGTTTTCATTTTCTGGTTCTAGCAGGAGATTGATGTTTTAAATTCCCTCCGCAGAGGATTTTTTCATGTGATACATAGCATTTTTCAGTTATAATCACTGTTCACTTGTACAGGAATCGGAATACATTCACAACGTTTTTCACGCCCTAATGATTTCTTCGATAAATAATTTCGCTTTAAATTTAGTCTGCAGCATTACCTGATGTTCGATTTCGGCAAAACCATGTCACCATGAGGGCGCAAAGTCATAAATTAGCAAGAGCACTGCCTTATACGTTTTGTGCGCACGAACCATTTTGGTAGTATGATTCGACGCAGTTACATTTTTAAATTGTGATCAGGTGAATGCACCACAATGAACCAGTTTCGATTCGGTTGTAATCTGTCTTTTACTTAATTTTCACTGTCTGACTGACTAATGCAGAATTTTATGTTTGTATTTTTTGAAATGTCGCTAAAAAAGTTTTCATAATGGCGGGTAAAGTGGAGCAACTTTGTGCGTTTGTTCAGCGAAGAAAATAGATAGGCTGCTGGAAATTCAACGAAGGTTCGGAACATTCTTCTGAAGTGAGACTCGTGAAGAAGAGCCGACTTCAAAGATTCTCACTGTTATCATCCCTTTCTCAGTAAGAATTTTTGTTTAGGGAATCTTTCGGCCACTCAGCAACTATTTTGCATTGCCGTTCGATATGAAAGGCGAACGCTATCGCTCGGTTGAGCATTACGCCTATCAGCGGCTACTGGAAGCACTTCATCTCGACGACAAATGTGTTGGTAGGACTTAATTGAACACATTGAAGTTGCCAATGAACAACCAATTTGCCAATATGTTCTTTTGGCTGTTCTTCCTTTTCTGCTTTCTCTATATAAATTTCTTATTATCTCTGCAGTGCACAGCCCCTCATGTTTTTCTTTTTTTTTCCGAGATATATCTTTTTTTTTCATAAAGATTTGCGAAATAATATGTGGCTTTCGCGAATCCATTAGGAATACACGCGTAGCATGTGGTTTATGTCATGTGTGCAATTATTTCTGAAATTCTGAAAAAAACTCATTAAAGAATGACTACCGAATTAAAATTAATTTAAATTATTATTTTTAGGTTATGATCGTGATGCTGGCGATGCACCGAACTGTTTTAAAATAACTGGGACAAAACCAAATGAAAGCATTGCGATTGACAAAACAACAAAATTGTGAATATGGGAATGCGTCTTACTAATTATTATTCTCAAATTTTTCCTGTATTTTATCGCATTCCAAACTCTGGCAAATTTGAATTGCCTCAGTGCAGAAATTTGCGCTGTTTATTATACAAACAAGCTTACAAATTGAATTTTTATTCTTTATTTCTCAAAACTTGTATACTGGCCTAATTCCAGCTAAGTGCTGTTTTGCCCCAGCTAGTAACTTTTTTTAAAATTTTTGGACTTTGATTTTTTTTTTCAAATTTCAGAGAAAATACGCACGACGGTTAATCCGATTGACGTGTCCATCGTCGTTGATCGTGTGCTGAGAGGACGTGAGGTTGGATCTCTATTCCGAATTACTGATTGGATCGAACACAGGCGTAGAAATAAGTATCGAGTTGAAATGTTTGAAGGGCACGGATCATAGCTTTGTGACAAGGACCTGACGTGTTGCGCTGGGGTAGCTGGTTCGATCTTTCCACACTAGGTCGTTTATAGCGTCGCCATACGTACTGAGGTACAATGGATAAGAAAGTTTGGGTCGTTGCCTCGTTGCATGTTTTAAAATGTGGCCTTTGAAAATATCGACATATTTGTTTGTCACCGTAGCAGTTGATTTAATCTGACACATCTTGCAAGTTGGCAAGTTGAAGTCAATTTTTCGCTTTTGTCGCGTAGTACTTGTGGTCGTGTAGAACTTTCAGATTCAGGATCGTCTTATAACATTGTCCGTTGGGAGAAGAGGAGGGAACGCGTCATTTATCTATGACGGATAAGACGTTCGGATCCTCAATTCCTGCTTTTTCAGGATATCAGAGGTTCACTGGAGGCGAAGATTGGTCGACTGGATCGATGGCGTCAGTCAGCTATGAAGCATAAAGTTCGCTGTTTTTTAATGTTGCTGTCGTGACGTCGAGTCATTAGGGAGGTGGCGAACTTGACCAGCTAGGATATAAATTTTTACACTT
>JPKZ01000519.1:25997-45660 GCA_000803305.1 Toxocara canis
TTTTTCATTTTTCCGTTTCAGATGACTCGGAACGACGCACTTCAGCAGCTGCTGTTGTCAACGGGTCATGCGATCCTTATAGATACGGTGGAAGGAGATCCGCCGTGGGTATCCGAGGCGGACGAATTCGAACTTCAGCATCTACTCACTAAGCAGTATATTACTCCCAATAATGTTATCGATTGGATGACAGAGAGGGTCAAGCCTCCAGCTGCGTTGTCACGCATTAGGGTCACATTTGCTTTCTTTTTTTTATTTTGCATATTCAATCTATTCAATAATTTTGACTTGTAATTTGCGTCACCACAAGATCTTATAAAATGGTATTTACGCAAAGTTCATTTTCCTCAGTGAATGCTGTATCGCTGCCTGAGGTTTCGCCTGACATTTCCACTAACGATTCTCTAAGTGCATCTCCAGCTATGCGGAACTGTTATGGATGTGATTGCAGGGCAACAAGACGGGTCTTTTGTTGATGGAACTTCGTGCCAAGTTGGCAGCGTCGTTATCGACTCAAAATCGTATTCCACTCGTTTCAACTCTTCTGTCGGCCAATGAATTGCGCACTCTTCTTTCATCGCATATGATATGTTTTACGGCTGAAAGTGTATTCCACCCACTGTACCCAGCTCAGATTCGATCACCCCTCATCAGTGAACCTTTACCTTCGCCAGCCCATTATGTCGCTAAACAAACAATAAGGTGAGCTCTGCGTTGCTGATTACGCCGAATCTTCAGGCTGTATGATGAAGCGTTTGATCAAGGCTGAGGCGATGATTATATTCGGCGTGTCGAATGTATCGTTGAAAGGATTGGGTTGTAAATTAGCAGCATTGTGGCTGACATAAGCGTGGGAGATACGTATCATTTACAGGCTGCGGTACCACCTCCAAGTTCCGACCGCATCATATAGCTAATATTAATCCAGTTTTTTTTTCTCGATAGTTCTTAAGAAAAACCGTGATTTGTCGCTTTTTGTACGGTCCACTAAATATTGGCACCCTTCTGAGTTCTTGTTTCCATATTTGAAAGTGTGCAGTCATGCGCACAAGGTGATCCGTGAGTAGCGTGCGACTGAATGTAACGAAATTGTGATGAACAAGAAGTGTGGTCATAGATGCCCGCTGAGCTATAATGCGCGACAGCATCTTTGGTCCAAAAAAAACAACAAGAGAAGTCGATGGAATTGAGTTCACTTAAATTCATTGTAGATACTTCGGTCTATGTAAGGAGGACGCTGAGTGGATATTGGAGAGTTCGCATAGTGTGGACTGCTGGCATAGGATGAATACGGTGATTGAGAGGAGCGGTGCGTCGCTTGACAAAATTCAGGTTATCATTGCAACAAATTCGGTTTTGTAGCTCAAGAATAGGCTCCCTTCTCTATCCTCTGCCCTCCTCACACTGAGCAGATGCGGTGGCAATAAAATTTGGAATCTCGGAGCATTAAGCAGAGTTTCCCTAGAATTGATGAGAGGGGAGGGGGTTGGATTCCTTCATCTGTGTACGTTACTGTTCAAGAAGTTATTAAATCTGCAAGGTACAGTTATATCCAATTTTTTAAATGGACGGCTAAGGGGCGACCTATATTGAGGGGAATCTTCTGTTGAGGCCAGTCTTCTGTTAGACGTTACACTGTAGGTCGTGAAACGAGGGCGAGGAGAGGAAAGGATGCCGTATAGAAGCATAACACTTTCGTATGAAAATCTCAAAGATTTCAGAAGTTGCTCCTTCCTCGCCCTGATCTCCTTCCCCGCCCCCTTCCCCCATCCCCCCCTTCACTCGACTCTTCCATCAATGTCGAGAAGTTTTTATTGAATATTGTAGCAGGATTATGGTAGTTTGTTCGCAGGTTTGGTATATGGACGAGAGGCAGCGGGCGATTAAGGCGGCGTTGGCGTTGATGTTCGAACAGCATCCATCACTTATGCGTGCGCTCTTGGACACTGGTGATGCTCTGCTGGTATATTGCTGCCGTTTTGCGTCGTTGGATGCCGAATTGTCGATCGGAATGCGTGAACGTGATTTGCGTGCGTGGCTAGCGCACATCGATATCGATACTAAACAGGTTCATGCCAGTATTCATAATAGCGTCGTGTTTGAGTCACGTGACATTTGGGCAGTGAGATGCATAAATGTGACGGTGACGTCCTGTTGTGCCTTCGTCCAAAGCAGTCCGTTCAGAGGTAGTGGAAGGAATTCATGACTGCACCCAGTTATACTGTTGCAATTGCAAGTTTTCTTGCTTTTATGAGCTGCAGATTTCAAGAATCACAGTCGAATCGATTTCCACTTGGTTCGATTCATCTTGCAGGTGGGCTTGAGTTTGGTCATCACCTCTTCAAACAATTCCGGAAGAGCGGCCTTGCAAGCGTCAATGAGGCAAACGTCACTTGCCATGAACCTAGGCCTAACAAACATTTGGGTACAGTTTTTAGGTTGGGATACATGAGAATGATCTCTATGCTCGATTAGCTCGTTTAGCTCGTTTAACAACGTTCACCGGAATCGATACTGCATATATGTGATTAATCTCACAGAGTAAAAATGTTTGCGTGGAATTCGCCTCGCTATTGTTTGAGAGAGGGGAAATTTTGCGTGGAAATATTGTTTGGCTAGTGCAGGTCAATGTTAGCGTTCAACAGATTGACGCGTTCTCCTCTTCCTTCCCATCACGAGATCCGAACAAGAGAAGATGGTACGTACATCTGCAAGATGCGAACATCTGCAGTTTTCTCGTTGACAAATAGGGCCAACTCGGCTCACGTGTAAAGTTACATCGATAGTGCAGAATGGGTCACTGCCATCTTCGACCCTTCTGTGTTCCTGTGCTCGCCGTCCCGGCCTTCCTGTTTGCGTGTTAACTGATGACGTCCTTGCTGTCGTTCTCTGTGATTAATGATAGAGGGTTGGAGAGGAGAGCAGGCTAATCTATTAGACTAATACTTTGTGGCTTCCGTCCGCGGTTTAAAAAAGATGTTCTGAGCGCGAGGGAACGGTTTGTTATACATTAGCTTGTGAGGACGATGAGAACTGTAAGCGCGAAATGTGAATTTTTCAGCTGTTTGATTCAATGTTGCGCCCAATGGCTTTTCGACCGCCATATTTGGGTGGAAATCGTCTCGGATGTATACTAATGGAACTGCGGAGAGAGTTCATTTTAAAAGGCGTTTTTCCTCATCAACTTCCTGAACTCCCGATTGGCGTTGACGTGGTTGGTCTTTTTTTTCTGGCTTCTGTAGAAACACTAAGTTAGGAGGAGAAATACGAAAGGAGGTGGTGTATACAGGCATCGCTAGTGAATATAGCGCTGTTAATATTATTTTTTCTAATGGTTTCAGTCTTCGCAAGTTTTTTATAGACATTGTCCTCTACATACTTAGATATTTATAATAAATATGAATATGAACGGTTGCTCAGTTATTGGGCTAGTTGGGCTAGTTGAACGATGGATGAGCCAGCTCCATCGATGGAGAGAAGGATGAAGTCGATGAAATCGCAGCTGTTCAGGGTATTCAAGGTGTGATTATGAAATTGTTTTGTCCAGTTTTCTCTACAACTGTTCATGCCTTTCTTAGAACTAGCCGAAAATGAAGATCCCTTATGTGTGAAGATTCTATATATCGACGGTTCCTTGATAGGTTTATTCCCAATATGTAAATTTTATTTTATCACCATTCTGAACCAGAAGGCAAAATAGGTAATAGTTTTAGAAAGTGCACGTTATGAGAGGAAAATGAATGAGAGGAAATTTGAGATCACGCGCACGCAACGCTGTCCGTTGTACCGTTCTCACGGTGTTTTGTCCAGTTTTCTCTACAACTGTTCATGCCTTTCTTAGAACTAGCCGAAAATGAAGATTCTTGTGTGTAAAAAATGAAGATTCTTGTGCACGCTCCCCTCACCGCGCTGTACGACCCGGCCGCTTCATTCACGCAGCATTCGTCGAACTAAAACAGACAGGGAATTAAACCTCAAATAAAACAATAACAAATAAAAAATAGGCTCCCCCTCACCGCAGTGTCCATCCCGTCGCTTGATTCAAGCAGAATTCGTCGAACTGAAACAGAGAGCGAATGAAAACTAAATTAAAACTATAACAAATAAAAAAGAAAACACCGGCTCGCCGCTTCCCAGCTCCCTGCCGTTCACAATAAAGAAAAGGAAAAACCTGAAGTCGTCGAATTAGCTCACGCTCCCCTCACCGCTCTGTACCATCCAGCGGCTTCATTCACGCTGAATTGGTATACCTGAAACAGAGAGGGAATTAGAACGAAAACGAAACTATAACAAAAAGAACAGAAAACGTGTGAAGATTCTTCACACAAAAATCGTGTGAAGATTCTATATATCGACGGTTCCTTGATAGGTTTATTCCCAATATGTAAATTTTATCACCATTCTGAACCAGAAGGCAAAATAGGTAATAGTTTTAGAAAGTGCACGTTATGAGAGGAAAATGAATGAGAGGAAATTTGAGATCACGCGCACGCAACGCTGTCCGTTGTACCGTTCTCACGGCCGACTAAAGTTGCGCGAAAATTTAAGGTTTTGATGACCGACACGAAATCAGAGCGAAAAATTGTGCTGACAGTCTCACATTTAAACGTTTACCAGAAGTTAAGCTCCGTTATCATTTGAAGTCGATAACGCCGCTCAGAATTTCATTTTTAATCGAAGCGGTATGCTAAATTGCGTTTGAATAAGGTATTCTATGAACTTCAAAATGTTGAGGATTGTTGTTTCATTATATTTTCAACGAGCTTTATCATAAACTTTCCAACAAGTAAGTCAGAACCGAAATTTCCTCACAATGTTCACCGCTCGCGGATGATATAAATGACCCTTGTAAGGTGAGAGAGGGAAATTCTGCTTATACGTATGAGTTCCTTCTCCTTGCCAAATACAACCGTATATTGCTTGTTTACGTCCAAATGCTTGTGGAGCGCGTAATCATTTTTGACTCCTGGCTAAATCTGTACGAATTTTCCGACATAAGGAGAGACGTTCAGATTAATACTAACGTTTGCCGGACAAAAAGAATGTGAAGAATCTCCACGCGGCATCATTGCAGATTCTTGGTTCGGAGTCGCCAAGTGAGAATTATTACGTAGATGTTGGGAGGAGTCCATTCTATATTCTTGATCCAGATAACTTTACGGCCTTATGGGCAAGTAAGTGATGTTATTCTATGCAATATCCTATTGTCATGCGCTGTGATACCGGTTATTATATTTTTAGGTGTAAAATTTTTATTAACTTTTCTTCTGACATAGCAGATGCTTAGCACATTTCATGTTCCTGGTTCGGAGTCGCCAAACGAGAATTTTCAGATAGTTGTTGGTGCTTTTTCTTATTATATATGACAGAAAAAGAACAGTGCGGAAAAGTAATGATGTATTTGAGGAGGATGCAGAAAAAATCATTTTAGATGAAGCATAAAAATCATAAAAATCAAAAATCATAAAAAATCATGGTTTCGTTTTTAGATGCGTTACTTCCGAGTAAAAGCCTTCATGATCGTTTTCTTGTTGGTTCGGCACATTTTCCTCGCATATGACATATGTGAGAGTCGAAACAGTGGACTTCAATCAAAGTTACTTTCATATGCCTTAGGGATCAACCGGCGATCAGTCAACAACAAATACGAGGGAATAAAAAAGAACAGTTAATAATAGGTAACATAAATTTAGATCTAATCGCTTCAGATCCATTTTTGTTGTTGGCGAAGCAGAAGAAAGAAAGCGAATTGTGGTCACATGCGAACTCAAAGAAAACACCACCAAAACTTATTTCGATGGACGAGTCGAAAATAACAACGATTATTGAAGGTTTGGCTTTTCTTACAAATAAGACACTGAGGATAGTTCTTCAGTTTTGTAACCAAACAAATAGGCGTATTTTTCAGCAGTCGTACCCCTTTTCCGTTTTTTTTTTGTAACTTTTATGATTTTAATTTTTGCTTACTCTCAGCAGAAAAAGCACCTCTCAATTTAGTACCTCACATCAATTTCCGAAAGCTTTTAAGTCCAAGAACACGTTCATCGCCCCGATAGCGTCCTGGGAAGTTGATCATTTGTTAAATGATAGCGGATCACGGTTGAGGATTGTAAATTCAAAAATCTTACGGAATGTTGATTGTGCTGATGGGTAGGGGAGAGGTAGGGGTAAAGCATAGTTGTTGTGGTACTATCGTCTGTTGTATGTAACCTGAATAACAGAAGTGCCTCGCACGATGTCGGGAAATAAATTTAAAAAATTAGCTTCATTCCACCCCTCCCCCTCCCCCCGTTTTTTTTTTTTTTTCCTGGGGTAGCAAAAAGTAAGGGGAATCGAGCTATGCAACCGTTCCATCGTGAATGCATTATGAAGTAATGGAAGTGGTCAGTTCCAAATAATAGGAGTTAATATGAATCGGTTTATAGAATTGGATGCGAAGGAGAGAGCTGGTGAGGAAGAGCTGGAGAATTACTCATGTGAAGAGCTACGTGGTATGTTCGCACGTTTAAGTACGAGGATTGTAATTCAAAAATCTTACGGAATGTTGATTGTGCTGATGGGTAGGGGAGAGGTAAAGCATAGTTGTTGTGGTACTATCGTCTCTTGTATGTAACCTGAATAACGGAAGTGCCTCGCACGATGTCGGGAAATAAATTTAAAAAATTAGCTTCATTCCACCCCTTCCCCTCCCCCCGTTCTTGCTGTTGTCACTGGGGTCAGCAAAAATTAAGGGGAATCGAGCTATGCAACCGTTCCATCGTGAATGCATTATGAAGTAATGGAAGTGGTCAGTTCCAAATAATAGGAGTTAGTATGAAACGGTTTATAGAATTGGATGCGAAGGAGAGAGCTGGTGAGGAAGAGCTGGAGAATTACTCATGTGAAGAGCTACGTGGTATGTTCGCACGTTTAAGTACGCGGATGCTGCAGAGGATGGGCGAGACCGAAATGCAAAACAACGAGATGAATATGCTTGCTAAACAAATAAACCAAATGCAGAATACGCGCAGGTCAGTGTTCTCAGCTACAAGGTATAACATAAGGCTACGAAAGAAGTTCAGTTCATATTTAGAAGTTGACACGGTGAAATCGAAAAGGTTGAGAGGTTTCCAGAGTTCAGTAATGTCGTGTGTAAAAATGCTACTGTGGACCTTGAATATGGGTGATCGGTATGAGTATCTAGAAATGCTTAGGCGCTAGATATCAAAAACTGTATAGGAGGTAAATCTGCAGAATGTATGCATAAAGTTGTATAGGTAAATGCGGATGAAGCCACTATGTCGATTTTTTAGTACGAACAAGTTTGCCTTCTTTCTCATAAAGAGTCGATGCATTATGCTCTCAGAAATGCTCCCTCCTTTATGCTATACAGTACTGTACTTTCTGACTCCATTTCTTCAGTGACGCAGTACTTTGTCGAGTGTAGCGTAAATTACACCTGTTTAAGAAAATAATGACATCAGTGGTCACTGTCAGCGACGATCATACATTTGTTGCTTCCCTGTGTTCATGGCTGGGCTGACGATACTGTTATAGAACATTAGAAGAGCGTAAACGTCAGCTAGAAGGTCCGCCGCCGCCGCCTATGCCAGATCGTCGAGAGAGGCGTGACTTAGGAGGGATGCCAATGCCAAAGACGTCTCCCACCCCACTGCTAAGGCCCTACTCTCCTCCTCCACTCCGACGATGGGAGGATCGACGTAAACCCGCAATCAGAAGGCATTCTCCTGAAGAGAAAATCTCGAGACGGTCCCCTCCAGAAGACCGACCGTCGAGGCGTCGAAGTCCGCTACAGTTGAAGATGACTCCCGTCTCACCGCCACGCAGACATTCTCCGCCGCCGCCCAAGCAGCATAAACCACAGAAACCACCCATTGATGAGAGTGAACTGTCTGAGGGTGAAATTGTTAGTGACTGAAGTATCCGCTTCCTTTTCTAGTGCGTTGTTTGTTTTGTTAGGAAGAATACGTTGGAAGGAGATGGGGAATTTCGGGGATCTCTGTTCAAATTTTTAAAAATTCCATGTTGTAATCTGAGAATTTTGAAAATTTCCGATGGAGATCCTACTGTTAGAGGTGATTGAAACTCATTTTTCCCTTAGCTGGACAGCCTGCTGCGCTGGCTGATCCCGGTGCTCTACTGAAACTGATCCTCACAAAATATATTTTAGCGTTTCACTTCTGCACACTGATTACTGGCTTTATATGTACATTCGAACTGCAAAGAGAGGATAACTGGGAATATTTATCTTTTTTTTGTAGATTTTGGTATTTTGTGTATTTTTGATGAAGCGAACGTTTTCATTGTAAATTTTTATTATCGTTTAACAAACTTCTGTAGAATTTGCTCACTTCATCTCAGCAACTGTAATTTTTTCTCATACGTAAGCTCCTAAAAATTTTGATCATCAAGAAGGGAGAAAAGAGAAAGAGATATTAGCCGACTATGTTAAATATTATGTTAGCGCTCATTGAAATAGCTAATATATTGCACTACAACCCGTAAAATCTTTCTGTCCACTTGTTTTGAAGATGGCCATTGTGGTATGGCGCGGTTTATTTTGGAGATAAACACAGTTTAATTTAGGCGACTGTGGCCATGTTTTTGTGACTAGTGTTGTTCCTAGAGAAAACTCGTTTTGATATGTTAAGTATAAAATAATGGCCATTTACCTACGAATCGTTTTATAAGCCGTTGTTCTCGTGTTAGTTGTTGCTACTGGTTACAAAGGTTGCACAGGTGAATCACATATGCACATTTGCATCATTTCTGCGGGACAGAGCATTCGCATACAGCCTTTGCAAATTTTTTGATTCGCGTGCACATATCCTATGCAGGAATTTCGCAAATATTATGGAATGGAAAATTGCAGCGTATAAATGTTTTGACCCGTGCATTGGAGTACCGCTGTATAAATTTATTCGCTCGAGTTGGGGAAAGGGAGGAAGTGGAAGTGGAGGGGGGGGGGGGGACGTTTACTTCGATAAGCTGGAAAATGGTTGAAGAGAGAGGCATAGGGATTGTAAGGCATGGGACAGCGATATAAAACATGCGCGACTGTCATGTGCAGATTTCACCTGTGCATCGTCTTCTCGTTGAAATATTTCGATATTTCGTAAGCTTACGATCTCTGATGGCGTATCACATATTGAGTCGTTTTATTTGTTTGTCCATGTTTCTATTTTTTTCACTTTGTTCAGCTTGTTGCTACGTTGAAGTTTTTCTAAACTTTACATTGATTGTTTAATTAAAATTTTACACAACACTTGTAACGAGTATAACGGAAACACTGATATACGTATTTCGTTTTTTTTTCCTCATCATCACTTGTCACTTCCATTTCTTTCGCTGTGCGTGTTGGTTCACTTTCCTTTGCCGTTGTCGACTTATAAATCTCATCTCGTCTTAATTCTAACCTGTTCACTCGCTTCCAATGGTTTATCTGAAAATAAAAATTATATGATACTTCGGTGGCAAACAGAAAATACAGTAAGGCGCACAACTGGATGGCATTTTCTAATTCATAACAATCATCTACTTCTACGTGTCATCTGTTAATCGTAATGTCCGTGATCTTCTCGCTGAACAGATTTCAATGATCGCTAGAAATGTTTCGGACATACAAGCTAGTATCAGGATCAACGATCTTAAAATCTTTCAACGTTTTGTGGTCACATCTCTCAAATAATATTCTTTGTTGCATTTCAACGTTAATAATGAACAGTTAAGATTCAGTCAACAAATAATAATTCAAACAAACCATGTTATACAAGCTTCCTTTTTAGGGAAAACTCTACTCCTAAATGCTCAGAAAGTTTCTAAAAACTGTGATTGCTCGATCACTTTATGGATTTCACGCAGCGCTTAAAAGGCGACCAGAAACGAAACGTTCAGTTTATTTTAAATCACACACATTGCTGAAGATGCCAAACACGAGATGATAACTGATAAGATAACTAACTTGTTCATCGATATGTTCGATATCATGTTCAATAGCCGATGTTTGTTCTTCAATATCCTCTCGCTCTTCTTCCTCCTGCTTGGCCTCGTTTAATTCGCTCAAGAAATTTGCATATTCTTGCTCCATTGTTGCTTGCTTTTCAATTGTTTCAACAACCTTAAACAAAACAGCTTTGTTTCAAAATGATTTTTAAAAAAAATCAGCAATTAAGGCTCTTTCTGCCACGAGAAAAACAGTAGAGTATTCAATGTAGGCATGATAAGCTTAATATCACTAAACTGATAATAAGTTATTTTTAAAGCCTGTATTATGAATCGCATGAAAAGTGCAGCGCCTTATTGCAAGTTCGCAGCAAAACTTATTTAGCTAAAATCTTCTCAAGATTACTTACTTTTGTACAACGAGTTGTGATTTACTACTTGCTAACGTTCCCGCACCAATACAACGAGTGCCTAGCTTAATGGGCATCGCTGAGTAACAGCAAACCGATACACGTCAACAGTCGTTCTCAATGTAGACATGCTACTATACTCACGTGCCAGCACATGAAATACAACAGTGAAGAACTGAGGGTAGCACGATAGCGAAGCGTATTCCAACAACAGTGTCCCTTTGCAGTACGTTTCTGGTTTGCCAGAAGAGGTTCACTTACTCGACTGTTCAGTTTCTCATCGTCGAAGAAACCTTCGGGAACTCCTTCGATAACATTTTTTGGAATTGGTCGTCAACAACCTTAAACAAAACAGCTTTGTTTCAAAATGATTTTTAAAAAAAATCAGCAATTAAGGCTCTTTCTGCCACGAGAAAAACAGTAGAGTATTCAATGTAGGTATGATAAGCTTAATATCACTAAACTGATAATGTTATTTTTAAAGCCTGTATTATGAATCGCATGAAAAGTGCAGCGCCTTATTGCAAGTTCGCAGCAAAACTTATTTAGCTAAAATCTTCTCAAGATTACTTACTTTTGTACAACGAGTTGTGATTTACTACTTGCTAACGTTCCCGCACCAATACAACGAGTGCCTAGCTTAATGGGCATCGCTGAGTAACAGCAAACCGATACACGTCAACAGTCGTTCTCAATGTAGACATGCTACTATACTCACGTGCCAGCACATGAAATACAACAGTGAAGAACTGAGGGTAGCACGATAGCGAAGCGTATTCCAACAACAGTGTCCCTTTGCAGTACGTTTCTGGTTTGCCAGAAGAGGTTCACTTACTCGACTGTTCAGTTTCTCATCGTCGAAGAAACCTTCGGGAACTCCTTCGATAACATTTTTTGGAATTGGTCGTCTCAATTTGCTGACATTCGACTTTCCGCCACGCTGCCACGGTGTTTGTGCCGGCGTGAAACTTTCTATTTCATGGTCGATTCTCTCTTCTAAACACGAAAGTAGCAAACAAATGGAACACCTCAAAAACTCCTTCTATTCAATCTATTTTGACCGCATAGATGGAACCGGGAGGGAGGGGAGGGGGGGGTTATAGTATTCAAAAGAAAATACCAGAATGATGGTCTCGGCTAGCCGCTAATGGTAAAAATCACTATTTCAGCAAGACAACCCCAGATCACTTAGAACTCAAAACGGCATTCTTTTACCTCCCTGATCTTAGACTGCAAGTGACGTTCCATGGCAGCCGACCAGTTACACCAGCCGCTGCTAAGAGGATGCAGATGGCCATTTTGAAGCAGAATACGGCTAAGAGTGACGGGATTCCCACCCTCCCCTCCCCCTCCCCACTAATTCGGGGAAGTCTACCAGGTATGAATTAATGGGACAATTTTATGACTGTTAAATGCTAGATAACCAAATACTACGGAGGGGTGCCATTTCAACGCCTGACAGTGTCTGAACCACATCTGTCTGGAGAACTTCGCCAAATGATGCAAACCGTTAACTGAGGGCGATCATTAATGAATCATGAAAGTTTGCGGCATAAACGATCGAAACGGACAGAATTCACGAGCACACCCATCTTTAGCCACTGAGGATCCACTCCGCCGTATAAAGAAAACATTCCCAGAATGGTGCCCAACGATAAAATGACTGTTCTTTCAGTAATCTAGTAAACTGACATATTAGGTAAGTAAGGGGTGAGTCGAATATGAGACAGGTGACGAGCAAACGAAACACATGTAATACGTGTGAGTAAACCACAAACGCTATGGTGCATCCGGAGCTTAGTAGACGAAATGCGTCATATCTACAATAAATACCCATCGTCTATGGACATTTCTACTCAACGGTCGCTCATTCTTATTTTTGTTTATGTTTATGCAATTATCATTCTGGCTGCACTGAATACCATCGTGTAAGGACGTCGAAATCGAAAAAGAGTGACTAGCATAGCAGTTATCTTTGAGAACCAAACATACCTCTATGTTTTTTGACGGGTAAACTTGATGATGGTTGTGGATGTTCCTCCGCGTATGGTCGTTTAGATGCTTTTTGCGCAGCCGCATGCCGCTTCTTTAATAGTTCGATATTTTCGCGATGTTTACGACCGTTCGAATGCGCAGTCCAAATTTTGCTTTTAACCTTAAATGCAAAAATGGTTACGCTTCGGAGTCCCTATTGTTCAAAACACATTTCACCTGCAATCTTCTGCATGCGAATACCACTGCAATTTATCGATAAGCAGTCTGCTAAATGTTCTGAGAAAGAAAAACGTGTTGATGAAGAAAGTTATACGCAGATGAATTAGGTGAACGGATAGATCGGTCATCAATGTTTTGAGGAAAGTCGCCACGAAAACAATTATTTTAAATTGATATCGCCAGGCGGCCAAATTTTTGATAACTCCTATTGAATAGTCAAATTGCATTTTGTTAAGAATATCTCAGTAATATTTTTTCTTAAAGCTGCCGAATACCCTTATAAATTTTGATCTTTCCGATATCAAAATCCGTTCTTCAGTGCAGTAGGTTGTTGTAATCGGGATCGTATTTTATAGTGATCCATTTTGACTGAACACTTCACAGTTCAGAAGCCATTCGCTAATGTGACTACGTAAACGACTAAAACCTTAATTTAAAGTTTAACGAAGTTCCAATACAACTTTTCAATTTAGTTACGAGCAGATGAAATTGAGCAAGTAGGCAACTCTCTAGAGGTAGATTTTGTAAAAGAAAAATTCGAAGATGAAACTACTACTGTTACCTGACTGTTACAGATCATGCATAATAAATTTCCATTCTTCATGTCCTTTGCGATTGCCGGGTTCACATTCACCACAGGTACACTCATTGTCAGAATCTGAAACTGTTTACACAACAGTTCCTGATGATATGGTAAACAACGGCGGTGGTAACGAAATACGCATTAACACGATGCAAGACAAACTAAGAAAAGTCAAAGTTCAAACCTTCGCAAAGAATGAAAATGACGTGATCTATCCGGTATTTGCAGGTGTGCATAGGGACGTTCATGAGCTGTCAAGTATTTGCAGGTGTGCATAGGGACGTTCATGATCTGTCAGGTATCTGCAGGTGTGCATAAGGACGTTCATGATCTGTTAGGTATTTGTAGGTGTGCATATAAGTGTCCATGAACTTAGGCGAAGAAATTACGAAATTTTAAAACGGTTTCAAGAAGTCTTTACGTAAAGAACTGCCGCATCAAACTTTTAAGAAGGTGAACTGGTCAGTGCCGTCATGTTTCTGTTACCTGGAAAATACATTATGTTGACGTAAATTTGTTGATGAAAAATTCTGAAGAAAAAACGAAAAAGGTGTGATTTGCAAAAACGACAATCGATTAAACGAGGTGGATGACGAACATAAATCACGATGATTAGGTGGCTGATAACGAAATGATAATTATTATGACCGAAATCATAAAATTATTCCGAAAATTACACAAAATTGCCACACGATATACTTGATAAATTAATTTCGCAAATTGTGGAGCTAGTTGGCGGCGTTTTGGTGGACGGTAAGTTGGCGGTGATCGAACGCAATAAGGGAAATAGAAAAATATCACGCATACTACGAAACTCAGTTCACTTTCTAGGAGAACCAAACGATACGACGACGAAAGAGCAGACATCAACCGATTTTCATGAGTAAGAATATTTTCCCCAAGCACAACCAAGCAATTCTGCTGTACCACAAAATCACATGTTACTAAGCTGTAAAGTATCACTGCCTTGTCTCTCACAGCTAAAACATATTGTCGGTGCTTTTAACGCGCCAATCTCTACTTACGTTCGAGAGAACGACATAGCAGACGAGCCAAACAAGAAGACTAGGCGAAGCGCGCGGGTGGGGGGGGGAACGGGTTGAGGAGGGTGTTATTGTGTTTTGGTAAAATTTGTTTGTATGAGGTGATGAGCCGAGGTAGGGCAGTTTTATACGATCGCAGTAAAGTGTAAGGTAAATCGGTTAGCACTGGAATGTATGCTCTACGACGGTTTGAACTGCATTTGCAACATAGCGCATCCTGCCCGGTTTCTGTTCGTTTACCTGCTTGAAGGTGGCAGTGTTATTTTTGAGGGGTTTTCCTTTGTTTTTGTCGTTTTTGACATCCTTTTTTGTACGTTTTTCCTTTTCAGATGTGACTGTGCTTCAGATGACACCACCAAGAGCTGGCTTAGGTCGGGAAACAGACTTCAGTGGTTCAAATTTGACTGCTATCTCAATGTTCAAATTGAACTGCTATTTCAGTTTCACAATAAGCCTTAGCGCTGTCATGCCATTACGGCTCAGTAGAGCGGTATATGATGTGATCTGCTGCTGTACGAGAGTGAAAATACGAGCTTTTATCTTGACTTAGTAGCAGGCGAAACGTTCAAATCTCAGGCGTTATTTACTCGAACACCTCGACTGCTCCATAGCCTTGAGACCATTCAGCTTTGCTTCCCGTTTATTTTTGCCGTTCGAATAAAGATCCCCATGAAATCCTCCTAGACTAGGTGCGGACGTGTAGTGCATTTTATTAGATATGTTTAAGTGAAAGCCCAATGCTCCCGAGCTTGAAAAAGTAACTCTTCAAAAAGTTGGAATTTCTGAACTTAGTGCAGTGTTAAATTGTTGTATTTTTTCGTTTGCCAAAATTGTTGCGTTTTAGAGTCGCACAAAATATAATGAAAACGGTAAAAATTCGATGTAAAATATTTATTGCTTTTCCGACAACGAAATATCAAAAAGCACCAGCATAACTCTGTTTGTTTTCACGGGATTCCTTTTGAGATCTCGCTTGCATCGCCAATTCCGTTAGCCGTCATTGTTGAAATATGCGACTTACAAAGCGTGAATAGCATCACAAATCGTCAAGCACAGCTAAAGACAGCAAACAGCAATTCTGCTGTACCACAAAATCACATGTTACTAAGCTGTAAAGTATCACTGCCTTGTCTCTCACAGCTAAAACATATTGTCGGTGCTTTTAACGCGCCAATCTCTACTTACGTTCGAGAGAACGACATAGCAGACGAGCCAAACAAGAAGACTAGGCGAAGCGCGCGGGTGGGGGGGGGAACGGGTTGAGGAGGGTGTTACTGTGTTTTGGTAAACTTTGTTTGTATGAGGTGATGAGCCGAGGTAGGGCAGTTTTATACGATCGCAGTAAAGTGTAAGGTAAATCGGTTAGCACTGGAATGTATGCTCTACGACGGTTTGAACTGCATTTGCAACATAGCGCATCCTGCCCGGTTTCTGTTCGTTTACCTGCTTGAAGGTGGCAGTGTTATTTTTGAGGGGTTTTCCTTTGTTTTTGTCGTTTTTGACATCCTTTTTTGTACGTTTTTCCTTTTCAGATGTGACTGTGCTTCAGATGACACCACCAAGAGCTGGCTTAGGTCGGGAAACAGACTTCAGTGGTTCAAATTTGACTGCTATCTCAATGTTCAAATTGAACTGCTATTTCAGTTTCACAATAAGCCTTAGCGCTGTCATGCCATTACGGCTCAGTAGAGCGGTATATGATGTGATCTGCTGCTGTACGAGAGTGAAAATACGAGCTTTTATCTTGACTTAGTAGCAGGCGAAACGTTCAAATCTCAGGCGTTATTTACTCGAACACCTCGACTGCTCCATAGCCTTGAGACCATTCAGCTTTGCTTCCCGTTTATTTTTGCCGTTCGAATAAAGATCCCCATGAAATCCTCCTAGACTAGGTGCGGACGTGTAGTGCATTTTATTAGATATGTTTAAGTGAAAGCCCAATGCTCCCGAGCTTGAAAAAGTAACTCTTCAAAAAGTTGGAATTTCTGAACTTAGTGCAGTGTTAAATTGTTGTATTTTTTCGTTTGCCAAAATTGTTGCGTTTTAGAGTCGCACAAAATATAATGAAAACGGTAAAAATTCGATGTAAAATATTTATTGCTTTTCCGACAACGAAATATCAAAAAGCACCAGCATAACTCTGTTTGTTTTCACGGGATTCCTTTTGAGATCTCGCTTGCATCGCCAATTCCGTTAGCCGTCATTGTTGAAATATGCGACTTACAAAGCGTGAATAGCATCACAAATCGTCAAGCACAGCTAAAGACAGCAAACAAAGTTGTTTTAAAGAGGACAATTAAAGCGTGGAAGCGATATGTCAATTTACGAATCGTTAAAGTGTGCGTTTCACTTACAAATCATCAATAAATTTTGCGGTGATGCTGAGTGCCATTCGTAACATATGAAACATGTTTCTACGTTCACAATTTTTGTTCACTTTTTATTGTTCGAAATGCCGGAACTTTGATTGGTGATATTTTTCGGTAAAATGAAATCGACCGATTTCAGAATGTCGGCTGGCTCATCAAAAATATTAGCGAAACGTGTACCGCAGCGCGTTGTTGATGTTACCGAAGAAGTGCAAGATTGGGAAAATCACATCATAATGCGCTTTCCTGAAGATGTCGCCGATAAAATAGGTGCGTTTTGTTTACTTTCTTTGCTTGAGCACGTTTATTTAGAGATTACATAAATATGAAGGCATTTCGTTTATCGTTGTTTATTTTCCGGTTATACCACTGGTGGTGATTTAGCCCAAATCCCGTTGCAATATTCTTAGTTTAAGTATGACTTCATTTCTCAAGTTCTGGACTGGTTGCCATTTAGGATGCTGAAGGTCTACATGAAGGGAAACCGTTCAAGCTTGTACCCTTTGGACAGCATAGAATAACTTACTATGCCACCTCGCCTACGCCATCACCCTCTTCCCTTCTTAGTTAGGGATGACGATTGTGGGCTGCTTCCTGATTCTTACCTCGCTTAAGAAATTGAAAAAAGAGCGTGTAATGGAAGAAAGCCGAAAAGAAAAGGGAACAGTCGGGAAGGAAAGTGTTCTAGCAGAACGAAACAACAAGCTGAGAGACTGGAGGCTGCAAAATAGGTACCCGAAGAGTGTATGGTGCTTTCAATCATTTTTATTTCCTTTCATCTTACACTATTTGGTGCGCTTCACTAGTACCTCAGTTTTGCACTTCCTGCTTTCCCATTGCTTTTGCGGACTTGTTCATGACGCGCATCGTCAGGTATGCGCGTTATCCGACCATAGCGAAACTCGGTAGGTGGTGGTTATTGCTTGTTGTTGAGGAAGGCATGCATTTTGGTTTAAAGTGCGCTATGAGCTTGCAGGTAAGATGGTGGATGAGGGCAGTCGTGAAGAGCTTGCAATCAGTTTTCATCCGGATATGCGTACTGCGAATGTTCGATTTGGACAACGCATCATGTCGGCAAAGCTCTATGATCTACCCTGTGTTTCTGAGGTTCGTTAACCGTTTGCTCAATGTTAAAGCTACCGCACTCATAGGGCTTTTGTTTTTTCAACTGTTTCATATAGCGCATTTTTCTTCGTAGTTCTCAAATGTTATTTAAGGAAGATTATGAACAGTGTAAGCTGCATGCATATAAACGAGAATGCATTGTACAATGCACTTTTTTCTCTCAGTTGTAGATGATGAAGACAATAGACAAGAAGAACGTCTACAAGGTGGCCGATGCTTCACAACTAATGGTCTGCTCTCATGATATGCAACCAATTTTGGATCCGCAATCAACCAACGATATGCCAAAGGCGAAAAGAGACAAAATTTATCAATGGCCGCATGGATGTTGGCTTTTATTCGTTGTTCACTTCCGTTCTCGTTGTTTTATTAGGTCATGGATTAGGCACTTACTGAATTGATCGAATCGGTCGGAAGTAACAGCAAAAATCCTTAGTTGATCACACTGTCTAACGCGTTAGCTTTTAAAGGTTATTGTAAATAATTCATATTTTATATACTTTATATTTTGCGGCAGTTTTTGCACAGACTGAAGAACTCTAAAAGATTTTTCTCCTTTTAAAACGACGAACTTTTTTAGTTGATAGTGATAGATTTTGATAGCAGCGTGTTTGACATGCCCATTCCAGATTCATGCCAAGTTATGAATGGTGAGAGAAAGGTAAGGAATTAGTACATAACTGTACCCATTCCATCATATGGTGGTAGTAACGATATTTTTCGCTAGGTAATGAGAGCATTCAGTCAACGATTCATAAAATGGAGTAGATGGGCCATTGTGATTCATATATGAGTTATTCATTAAGTGTGCTATATATTAGCTGCTGCTTTTTTATATCTACTTAGAAACTTTTCCAATGGACTAACTGCACTGATTTTTTCATAGCGATAGAGCCATTTATAGCAGATTTTTTCGTTGAAACGGTGAATTGTTGTTCTCTTTGCCATGCAAACGTCTCATATGCTTGTGATAACTTATGCTACACACTTAGATAATTTGATTCTCTTCAAAATTCTGCAGCACTGAAGTTATTTAGCTATCAGCAAGTTTAAGAATAAACCTAGCTGGATGCTTAATTTGAATGCCATATCGTGAAGTACTGCACTAAGTAATAAAATATCATGTAGAAGCCGATAGTGGGCAGTAGCTTAGTGGTAGAGCTCCCAATTCGTATGCGTGAATATCTGGTTGGATTCCTGGCTGCTTACTCGGCGGATCGCCAGGAGGCTGATCACCAGGCGTTCAGAAAGTGGTCAAAACAATCATGCGTGGGCATGGTTGTTAGTTGCATCGATATGGGAATCTATGAAATTACAGCTGCCTTTGCATCCATTTGCATATATATAGCCGTAACAGAATATCGTTAGCATTTTTAAGCTTGTCATCACGATAACTTTTGAATTTTCTTTTGCTATCCATTGCTTGCCCAAATAGGTCTTAGTTGCATCGACACGGGAATCGATGAAGTGGCAGTTATTTTTGCATCCCGTTGCATTGCAAAAGCCGATGAAGCAAAACTTTTTACGAGGTTGAAGAAGTTGGAATTGTCTTCGATGTTTATTACGCTCTCCTCTAAAACGCTAGCACTAAAGCTCCTCGTCGCCAAAACCGTGCTCACCGTCATAGCCAAGGCTAAAACTTCAAATAAGTAAAATAAATACCGTCAAAATGACTCCGAGTGATTGGGTGGGCACTCCCGAAACAGTTGGAACTGTCTTATGCGTAAATGATAACATTTGAGCGTTTATTATCGCTCTTTTCCAGTGACACCACCAATGAAAAATGTGAGAAAGAAACGATTTCGAAAAACGAAAAAGAAGAAATATATGGATGCACCGGAAGTGGAACGTGAACTAAAACGACTTTTGCGTGCCGACCTCGAAGCGAGCTCCGTGCGTTGGGAGGTGAATGATTCTTGTATTTATCGTGTTTTGCAAACGAGGTAGTCTATTTCCCTCCCTCCCCCTCCTCCCCTT
>JPKZ01000519.1:56826-79315 GCA_000803305.1 Toxocara canis
GCGCTTTCCATCATCGCGCACATCATCAACAAATAGCAAATGCTAAACAATTACTTACTGTTCAGTTCTATTCACAAAGCACAACGCCAACCAAATTGTAATTTACAAAATGACAGAGAACCTTCCGCGCAATATTTTAGGGATGTTTTGCCTGAATATTTCTCGCACTTTATTTCGACCAGCGGTTGTTTCAACTAGTTCCTCCGACAAAACCATGCTGCCTACTTATCACTCTTTTGCATGATCTAATCACCGCCTTTTAAAACGGTGGAAATACCGAGCCTAACGTAGCGTCCATAAGGAAATGGTTCAATAAACTTTTCGTATGGTGTTTAGCCAAAATGTTTTTTGCATCTCACTCTGAAAAAAAAAATTGGATACCCTATACAAAACTGTTTCCATATGCTGCTTACTTTTTCCGAAATGTTGCTCGGGTAAAGATTTGGTGTCCTGCTAGTTCCATCAATGTTTCCTTTATAGTTCGTTCGAAACCGTTGTGCGCTTCTAAGCTTCAGCTAGTGCTATAGCGCAAAAATATATTTCTGTAGTTAGCAGTAGATAACATTTTCGTTATCGCAACGTAATGAATGCCAGAGAAAAATGTTTGCTGAAACGTTTTGATCAATGCGCCTGTGAAACATGCGTTAAGAACGCAAAATGTAAATAACCTCTAAAGTCAACAACAAGCCATTCACAAGCATGCCGTATGCCGTATTCAGCGCCTCACAAACAGCCTCGCAAGCATATTACATCTCTGTCCATCACGTAAAAGGCTTCTGCTCCTCTGTCATTTTGATGATGATTTATTCGCACAACAAGGTAACAAAAACCAGCTGTACACGACATAAGAGGCAACGACGAATATACCGCCCGGCGGAAGAGCCGTCGGTGAGGAATAATAGAAAAGAACAGAAAAAAAACCATACAGATAAGATAACAGGAAATTTCAACATTGAACAAGATAAGATAACAGAAAATTGAACAAGATAAGATAACTGAAAAGTTGAAAATTCAATTTTGCATATGCACGCATTGCTGTCTACACGTGTGGGACATCCTGTCCTTTTTTTCCCACTTATTACCACAGCATACCAATTTGTCGATCGTTTTGTCAGTCGAAGATGTAAGAGATCGCAAATGTGATTCTGGAGGCGTGAAGAGCGCAAAAATTTCATAACGAATAGAGAATGTTCGTCCATTTGCACTCACTGTTTCACCAACACAATCAATCAGAAGGTGCGAAGTGCACGCGTAGTGTTTGAGCGATGAGATAGGGAGAGGAGAGGCTTTTTTGAATCGTAATGGGATTGTGCATCGATAAAATGGTGCCTTGAATTCAGTAGCTGTTAGCTTCTTTATATTTAGTCGCGTGAAGACGAAAAACTTAAGAGCATGCAAAACAAAGAACTCGAATGATAGCTGGAAGCTTAAAAGAATAAGAGAAAGAAATGTTCAGGAAAAGATGATTGTATAATGAGGAACCCAAAAATAACTGCAATTCGAATGTGCCTTGCGAAATAAACGTAGTTTTGCTTTGCCACTAAATGACTCGAATCTTAACTGTTCTCAACCAATCTGCCAAGTAGCACATTCCCGACTGATCAGTTAGTTTTTTTGTGGCGTTTGTTTCATTTATTATGATGTTTGCAAGCATTTTTCATCATAAATTTTTGCTTCTAATTGGCTTATGATAGACTACCGAGCAGACTGCTTCTCACCCCCCTCCCCCACTCACCCCCCATCTATTGCGTCTCCTTTTTTCGAGGAAGATTTGCGATACAAAAGTGGAGTGGAAACTTTGAAAACTGAACTAAAACAAAAAAAAAGGAGGAGTAAGAGGTGAAAAGAGTGACGACGAACGTTCAAAGAAATGGACAGAGAAAGGCAACGAATGTGCGTTTGAAGAAAGCCCATTGAAAAGAGACGTTTTGGAAGAAAGGGTATGAGCGGTATAATTATTTTTGAAAGATTGACAACAACTAAACGGAGAGGCACTGAGCGTTGAATGGTAATAATGAGGAGAAAGAACAACAGATCATCATGGTGATAAATCATATTCGAAGTATGATGATGTTTCGAGGAAACCGCCGTCTTATTATTGTAGAGACAGTTCTTTGGCAAGTGGTGAAAAAAAAAAGCGATGAGAGAAACGATCGTGCGGAAGTTTTTCTAGATGTTTATCCAACATATTCTTACTTCTTTCTTTCTTATTTGGCTGTTTCATTTTTTCTCTTTGAATTTTTCCTTGGTTCATTTTTTTCATCGTTCTTATTTTTTTCAATTTGGTGTGATTCTTTGCCTGAGCAGCATCCAACTGAAATGATGAGAGTTTTTGTGTCGCGTTATGTGCTCAAAAGAAGTCGGCGCTTCTTTCATATGCATACGCGATATGTTACGCGAGATAAGAGAAAGAGTAAGTCTAGATGAGCTTATCATCACTTGACGACTGACAATCGTAAGTTCGACCTATGAGAAGACCTATATTCGAGCTCTTATCGAAACAGGATAGAAAAAATAACGTGGGAAGATAAAGAGAAAAGTGAAAAACGATTAGAAAAAGAGATTCTGTTGGAAATATGGTCGCATGTCTCCTCAGAAGTGTTCCCTCCCATCCTTCCCTCCCATCTTCGTTTGTTAGTTATCGTCGCGATTATGTCTTGAAAGAGATGTGCGGAGGATCGTTATCTGATTGCTCGGCAAAATTGCAGCAATATGCACATTATCTGGCATCGCAAATAGTGACTATGAGTCTTCTTGACATCGGAATGGTGTAGGCCGGCATCATCATTGCTAATATCCCAATCGATTCCCTCTGAGTGGATGCTCTTGATAGCAAGCTGTGGACGAGTCATTTTGCAAGAGCTAGCTGATAATGGGGTAATATTAGCCTCAGCTGTCTATGCGCGTAAGTTAAGCCTACCACTCTACGCTAGCAGGTTTCGGGCTTGGTGAGTTCTTCAGATTAGAGTGTTAAACAAACCAAAGCGAAATAAGAGTGTAAGTACGAGTGAAAAAGAAACGCATTTCATAATGGTAAATTACTATATGTCTCAGTATTTTCTTTTGGAACATCGAGCATAGCAAATGATTGACCGATTAAGAGCGACTTCTTTTCTAAATAGAGGAAACAACAAATAAAGGAGACCGTCTGCTGAGCTGAGATCCTATACAGTTCCAGCGGGTGAAGGGGGGGGGGGGGGGGGGGGACAGAAACAGGACCTTTAGTTCTTTGTGCTGTTTGTGTGTCATCAGCGGCCTAATGCTTTTACGGGGGGGGAGGGGTGGGACAGAAACAGGACCTTTAGTTCTTTGTGCTGTTTGTGTGTCATCAGCGGCCTAATGCTTTTACGCCGATTCCAGCGTTTAACGATGTCTGTGGACGTGATTAGGTCTGTGAAATTTCCCTTTTTTCTTCTCTGATGTGTTCCATTTCATTTCTCTGTTTCCATCTCCAAATGTCTGTTTTTTTTTAACGCAATCGGAAAAAATATATATAGAAATTTGAAGCGTTTCCGGTTCGTTTGCAATCCGTGCAAAAAATTCATAGTTTTTTATTTGAGTCAGTCGGAATTTTGAAATTTTTTCTAAAGTTTTTAACTCGAAAACTCGATCTGAGGAAACGATCAAATCGTTTCATTTCGTAAGAGGACATTTTATATCGTTTACTGAAATGTACGTTTCGGTGATAAATGGTGAACGAAAGCAATGCCCATTGGTCATTTTGTATGCGTTAATCATCATTCAACGCGTTCGTTTTCCATATCGCGCCTATCGATTGCGATATTTTCCCGGTATATGTGTGCTTATATATCTCCTTATATCTACTTATATCTGAGTCTACGTCTGTCTGTGTGTATGTGTGTATGTGTGTGTATGTATCTTGGTGTGTTTGTATGCATCTATGTACACTTTATTGTTTATGTACATTTGCTTCCGTTCCAAAGCGTTTTCTCGTTGTTTTTTTTTTCACCCTTTGGTGCAATCCGATGTGATTGCATTGTGTGCAACAGCTTTCGTTCACTAATTGATGTTGGCTGTAGCTTTTTGCTAAAACTGATCTGCCTATAATCATCACCACACAACTCAGCTCTCTCATTTTAACTCCTATATACACTTTTATCCTATATTTATTTTTTATTCATATCGAATTTTTTCATAACTCGGTAATAAAATTATTTCATCGATCAGACGCCAAATTAAATGTGCGAGTAAAGTGATTTTTTTCGTTTTTTTTTTTCGTAGACATCCATCCATTTAGGAATTCGATAATTTCTTTTTGTCTTGGTTCTACTTTTGTTGATATCAGTGAGCGTGCTGCGCGAATTCTAGAACTTTTTATTTCAACGAAAACCAAAAAGGATCCAGATTATGAGGGAAGTGGAGAACTGGTTTGGTCATTGAATGCCGCTGAGTGTCCCATGGACACAAAGTGAATACATTTGATTTGTTTATGTGCGTTTACTTCCTGGATTTAGGGATGACTTTTTCACTAATCCTAGAATTCTTTCTTTTTCTCATTTGATGAATACTTGAAGCTTTGATTAGTGATGTACAGATCCAGCTTGATGCGTGCATGCATTCGAAATGTTTCATTTGGGAATTATTTTTGGTAAATTGTGCTCAATTTAATAAATTCATTTTGAAAATTCATAGGCTCACCTCATCTCAACACTACTCATCTCCTCGATTCACTTCAATCTCCCATCGTTGCCCCATCCCACTCCTTCCCCTCCCCTCTTGGCCTTATTGTAATAAATAAATACAGAATCGGGATAAGAACCTTTTATTACTATCAAGATGTACATATCATCTCAATACGTGTCAGTTATAGACCAAAGCAATAAGTAACTGTTTGTGCCTTTGGACTTGGCGTGTAGATTAACGGCCCGCTAACAAGTAAATCTATTGTGCTGCCGCTTAATATCCTGTCAGTTACAGTACATATTAATTTGATGATTGCCAGCATGGTCATTTTCATGAGATTTGTTTACCTCCCACAAATATAAAGTAACGTTGGCGAAGTTGAAGATTCTCTTCATGAGTCTTTCGAATGATCACACCATCTCCCATCGTTTTGTTCTGCTGTTCTTTTCTGGGAATAAAATCCTTCGTCATTTTCGGGGAGAAGGGGGATGGGAATTCGAAAATGTGCAAGTTTAGATTCTTTCAAAAATGATGACTCACCGAACGCTTTCCTCAACATTCATTCCACCTGAATCGTGTCCTGCATCAAAGAATCGAATACCGCAAACCAGTTGTAGCGATGCGATTCGCTAATTTTTCGTTGTTCGCGAACAAATTTTGAGTCGTATCTAATGCTTCTATTCCTAATTGAGATTCAAAGAACTAGTCATTGCAGAGTTTGTTGTTAAGATGGCTGAAATAAAATGCGCTATTTTTTTTTTTAAATGACCGCTGTTTTGAGAAGCTAACGTTGAAATTTTAAAATTTGTTCAGCTAATTTCTTTGACATCTGCCGAGGATATAGATACGAGTGCACTCTTGGACTGGTATAGAAGTTTGTTCTAAGGTATACGTTAGGTTCTTCGGAAGTTTTGTGTTGAGCAAATATGCTGTGCAAATGTGGGCTAAAAGAAACGTCCAGTAGGGTTGTAAACTTTTATTGCTTTCCTTTTTTCGTTTAGATTGTTTGAATAACCTTAAGTACCTCTAAAAGGGCAAATTTTTAAAATAGAAGTTTCTATGGACTAATCAATCATCTGGAGTTCCTCTCATTAACTGCTATGATGAAGCATTCGTTAATGAGCTTTTTGACATCCAAGAAAAGGTCAGTTGAATCGCTATTGTATATGTATCGATTTGCGAAAGCAGCCTGATGAGCGTCAACTGTAAAATTTAATTGTACACATTCCAGTACGAAGTATTGTATCTGTTCCAGTACAAGGCATATTGTATATATTGCTGTACAAAATCGATCGCGCACTTTTTTTGGAGACTAGCGGACAAACGTCTGAAAGTATACATAAATGATTACTGAATTTTAGGCGTTGCTAATATGATCGGTTTTTTCTTAGTTAGGTTCTTATTAATATTTGCAAAATCAAAAGGAATATTTTTAGATTTGACATTTGGTATTTCCACTTTTTCCATGCAAATAGTTATCGAACTGGTAAGTTAAGGCTGAAATTTCTGGGATCGGCACATATTAGTCAGTGTTCTGGTAGTAGATCGAATTCACGAACCATTTAGTCGGCTTCAAGTTGAATGCTTTCGCATGCTAATAAATACTTTATTTGCAGTGAGAAAATTTTCATGGATTCCCGATTTTTGTGATTAGCGCTAATCATCAAGTTTATAAGCTACTTGCATTTTTGCTTTTCAATTGTCGTACCCTCTAATCGATCGATTCGATTCTTTTTTTTTTTCTGAAAGAAAAGTGGTTTGTAGGCCAACTTGTTGTCCTATCCTCGAGAATGTCAAAGGCACTATACACTCGCTGTTAGCCACAAAGATTGCTGATTCAATTTTTTGCACTTCGACCGATCGAGCTTCCTCTCTTCCCTTTTCCTTCTGTTGCCAACGCCGAAAAAAAAAGTCTCCATAAATCATCCAATTTTGTCTCTTTTCTGGTGATTGTATAAGCTTCTCCCGAACTCAGCACTCCTCCCGAATTTAGCCATCCCTGCTTTCTACAAAATCTCTGTTCGATTTTCACAGTTTGTCATTTATTCCAATTTATTCCATCCACTTCTCACAAAGGCGTCAATTCCCTCACACTCGTAAATTAGGCCCCCTCTCAAGCGAACCGAGATGTTGAAGTGTCAGGCTTTGAATTCAGTCATTTCGGTATAGGGTGAAGGTCACTTAATTAAGAGCGATGTTCGCTGATTTGTTTAAACGGTCGTATCTTCGTTTATGGCCGTTAAATCGAGCTGAACTGGTCGCAAATGAAAGCGCGTTTATCCCCTTGTTTTTATGGCACGCGAAATTTCCTGGTTGATCTTCCTGTTCGTTCTGGTTGGTCATTTAACTTCACCAGCTTATCACTCCAAACAAAACATAAGCGGAAATCGGTCTCGAATGGTTGTTTAATCTTCGTTTCTTGTTTCCGTTAGCTTTGATGTGCATGTAACTTATCTTCTTTGTTGTAGTGCTTGAAATTGTGTTGTAAGGAAGAAGTATGCCTGATGTATGCCTGATGCCTGTACAAACTGCTAATCGAGAGCACAAGACCCTCTCGTTTTAATGCTAGAGAAGCCGAAATATATAGGAAGGCGACCGCCTAGGATATAGGCACATGCTTGAGGAAGTATTCGACGAAGAAAATATGTGATAGCTGTTGCGAAAATGGAGCAATCTGGTTTGCGAACGTAAGGCAGTAAACATCGTTTTTCAAAGTCAACGGGAAGAAGTATTTGTGTTATCGTCATAAACTGATGAAATTGAAGCTTATGGGAAGCGTTTGGCTCAGTTTTATTTTCATGACTGCATTGCAAGAAACAGTTCCTTTCAAAGCTATCGAATGCAAGAACTTTGAGGATCAAATCCGTCAAAGAATTCCTACATTGTTGCGGCTAACTACTCCAAAATAGTGCTCATATGGACGCAGATGAAATCAGTCGCCCATACTTTTTCTCATATCCTCAACAACTGGATGATCAAAGAAAAGGACTCTTCCGCACTAGTGAGGAAAGCGTTCACTTGTGATAAAGTGAGGTTTTTATCATGCTAATGGTATTTTTGGAATAGAATCGATTTTATGAATTTTATGGGGAATTAGAAAATATCGAATCACAATTGTTGACCCAACTAGTGTCTATTCCAGCGAGATGACGATCCAAGTTGTAAATATGGCATAGCGAGAAGGTGGTGAGCCCAGAAGAAGATTATCAGTCATCTGCATTTCAATGACGGCCGCGAACCATGAATCATCTCAGTGCCATCGAAAATGAATGGGGCGATGTAAATGCACTATTGATAGACCCGATTCGTGGTAACAATGAATAATCGTGGATTATCGTTGACAAATTGTAGCATCGGATACACTCGCTCGTTTTACTACTAAATCGGACAATTGCAGTAATCGAATGAACGGTTCAGTCAACAATGCGTTCATTTGTTAATGGACCCTATTGTCGATTGTTTTGCAGTGAAGTCTAACATGCATGCGAATTCTCTCGAAATACTGTTTTCAAAACTTTTTTGCGTCGAATTTATTCGCCCGAAATTTTCCTCCATTGCAATTGAGAAACTTTAACGAACGATTGCGAAATCAGCCGGAAAGTTTTCATACCGGAAACACGAGGAATAAAACTTTTGTGTCAGATGCGACAATTTCGGCTTAATAACCTAACCTTAGCACAGGCCGATAACTTGCCTTCTGAACATACCAGTATGTATAGTTTCTAAAGAGGTTATCATAGCATTCAGATTTTGCAAATATTGAAAGGGAAGAGGAACGCAATATAGCATCAATTCACGCTTTAGTATGTGCCGTAATTGATAAATGATGTCCTTCAGTGCATTTGTTATAATTCGTGCTATCTTAAATAGCAATCTTTTCTAACACACACCATCTCACTAAGTCTCACATTTAGCACCATTGGTTCGCGTTCTGTTAGAAATTTCAATCAGTCCTTTAATTTTTCAGAGAACTTAATTCCTTAATGCGAGATGATTAATTACCTTGCATAAAATGCAGAATACCTGTTGTTTTAATGAAGAATGAAGATGAGTATAATTGAGTCTTGTTCGAATAGTTTTCCTTTAGCAACCATGTAGAAGTTTTCGTATCTCGACCCGCCGTAGTAATTTCGATAATTTTTATATATCAACGTTTATACACCATCACACAGTGTATACCTTCAGCCTATTCCTAACAAAAGCTAAAAATTGGCAAATCACGCATTTGTTTATGTTCTGGAAATTTTTTTAGATTAATTATTTTTTCTGGCTATCTCATTCCTCAGTTCTTCGTTTTAAGTACAAAGCATGCTTTTTTGCTCAGCGATACTGATCGTAACTCGTTCATGAATAGCAGCGCTTTATGAAATTCTTTTAGAATCGATATTCTGATCGTATCTATTTATTCGAATATAGAAATCGAATATTTCTGAACTAGTAGAAATATACATATCATTTCCTTAATTGAGCTGACTCTTTTTCATTAATTGTGGATTTATTTTTCTCAAATGTTTTTATGTTTTCGATGATTTTTTTTTTCTAACATATTTTTGTGATGAAATAACATATTTTTCTGTGACAATGCGCCGATATAGAGATACGTTTTTAAGTAATTTTAAGAATATTTTTTTGCAGTTTTTTTCGATGACTTGAGAAAATGTTGAGATGTTTGCAACCTAGACTCTTATGTAAAGAATTATAACGGTGACCAACGAACCGATATGGGTATTCCATCTCAATACTATGAAGCCGGTATGGGAAGCCTGCAGTGAGCAGGCAAATTTCAAAAAGAGCGTAGAAGACGTTAGAAAAACTGATGAGTAAAAGAAGATTGATTAAAGAGAAAGGAGTTTCAAGAAAAAAAACGAGCATTTATCTCAGACTAACCCATAGATGAACATAATTTGTACCAGTAAAGAAGCGCTCATAAACCTCGAAATTAGGGAAGAGATGTGTACGTCAGTGGCCGCAAATATTGCCGTACTTTCTGCATTCACATTTAAATCGTTTATATTTTAAGTTCTTTTTGTCATTTTTCACGTTGTCATAAGATATATATATATATATATACATATATATATATATGTATTTATATATGTGTACATACATTTTAAATCATGCATGATGAATAAAATTGTTTGATGTTGTAGTGTGCACATTCGCTCTTAACCGAATTCAGTTTACTGCTCTGATCGCTGGAGTTATTTACGATTTCGTACGTTGTGCTGTTTTTAAAACAACTATTTGATGTACTCTACAAGTCGTTAAAGCGCACTTATGATTGATCCATTGGCATCTACGACCGGCTGCATTGGTCGTGAGAGTAACCCAAAACTACGACGTTTTTTTTGCAGATGAAGAAATGTTTAAACAGCCGTTTCTATTCCATATTGTACAACTTATGGATTTTAACTTATATCAAGTCAGCAATATTGTTAGATTTTTAAACGTTTTCAAACAAAAAGTGCAACAGTGAATAAAATGTTGGACGTTTTTTTCTCAAACCACTGTAGATACTTGCAGGATGAAATTTATTTCTTTCTTATGTATTGTCGTTTGGAAACTGAAAGGAGGATGATCTTTGATGGCAGAAATAGTCTTATTTGCTCTCCCCACTGGTCGTAAATATGTTGTCGACCGTATTTTCTGTACACTAGGTGGAAGTTTTTTTTTTTTGTTGAGGGGGGGGGGTAGGGGATAGGTGAGGGGGTTTTTTGAAGTTTATGCATATTTCTTTGTCACTTACCGCGGTCTGTATTTTCCGAATTGATTTCAAAATTTGCATTTCGGATTCATATTTCGGACGGTAGGATCGTGCGAAACGTGGAAGACGAAAGGTTGTCGACGTCTCCTCAAACAGCGTTTTGTCATCGCCGTTTTCATTCATCGCGGATGCCTGTGACCTCTCGATGAATTTCAGGTCGGAAAATCATCACATTTGCTTTGCGGTCTGTATTTTCCGAATTGATTTCAAAATTTGCATTTCGGATTCATATTTCGGACGGTAGGATCGTGCGAAACGTGGAAGACGAAAGGTTGTCGACGTCTCCTCAAACAGCGTTTTGTCATCGCCGTTTTCATTCATCGCGGATGCCTGTGACCTCTCGATGAATTTCAGGTTGAAAAATCATCACATTTGCTTTTATACTACCGATGAAGTCAAATGATATGACTGTACAAAATTACAAATATTTAACCATTATGATACTATGGAGTTGAATGTTTGCTTCAAGTTAAGCGAAACCAACTGCAAAAATTAGCTGAAAGGAATTCAGTCTGAAAGGTTCGTGGAAATAAAGTTAGTCGAACTCATTCAGGCTGTAATAGATCGAATTGAAGCGCAACTTGTGCGCAAGTTCGGTTATGTTCGGTTTTTATTGCTGAATGAAAAAGACCATAACAGCGTGTTCATATGTGTAATGTAACGTACATCAAAGTCGAGCCTCGCAGTTTTATCTTTCCGAGTTCTGTGTACACTCAGAATGGTAAAACTTGACTGCTACGTATCTTATCCATTTTCGTGGATTCTGGACGTTGAAATGCTCGCATCAGCTCAGTCCGGATCATCCATAGTCAAACCCTTGGCAGTCGTTCCTGTTCATCCGGATACTTTAGATTAGTCTTTTTTTGTTGGTCTTTTTTTCCAAAGATTCTCAAATGTCACCTTGTAAGTATGTAGAATTTCTCTGCCGATTAGAAGAATCTTTTACTGAACACTGTTGAGTGCACGCGACTCACCACACTGCCGCCATGAAGATTTGTATTTCGATCTGTGTACAATCACGGTTTCAAACGCTTGAATTCTCATTCGGGAAACATATTGCTTTAGTCTTTGTTTAAGCAGATGAGCGTAGAAGATCGACTCGCTGTTTCCCGCATTTCCGCTTTCTCTCGAGATTTTTTAAACGAGTTTTAAAGCCGAGAAATTTTCCTATGATTGGCGTTTTCATCGGAATGAAAATTGATCAGTAATCGTTTAGAAACAGTTTTAGTACAATCTTTGAAATTCCTTATATCACAGACTTTAAGTTCAAAACCTCTCGTCATCATTGCCAATTTTATCAGCGTTTATCTGTTCGGTCGTCACCAGAACGCTTCCTGCATATGCTGATGGCCTATAATATCGTGATGATGATTGTGTTTTATGAAGCGTTCCTTTAAGTTATCCTCATACGAAAAGCAGATTAGCGTATTGAGCATGTCATAATCAGCTTTTGCAATTCTTTTGTGCATAAATTTGCTAGTCACTCGTTTTTTTTTTTTGATTGTGTTTTATGAAGCGTTCCTTTAAGTTATCCTCATACGAAAAGCAGATTAGCGTATTGAAGCATGTCATATCAGCTTTTGCAATTCTTTTGTGCATAAATTTGCTAGTCACTCGTTTTTTTTTTTTAAATTTTCTTTTGTTTGAAGAAGGGCAATCAACCACGAACAAAGCGATGCCTCACAATTGCAGCGGAAGAGGTTAGGGGCATCACAATTGCAGCGGAAGAGGTTCGATGATGCTTATAGCGCCTTCCTAAAATTCTAATTCTGGAATTGCTTTATAGCCCCGTGTTGTTTTGTAACTGCGGTCCTATACCATATCATTTATTTACAGTGCTGTGAGACGTCCGCATGGGTTTTAGGTGAGCTGAAAAGCGAAAAAAAAAGTTGCATTCATCATTCGAAAAAATCAGTTTGTTTCTTTAAAATGTTCTAATTATTATGCTGCTGCACTAATATTGTTTTCCACGGTAATTGCGGAAAAAATTCTAACGTTTAAGAATTGCTTGCTCAATGCTCTGGAACAGCTTCACACCCGATTGTACGTTCGTCTTTACCTATGACTTTTCATGAATTTTCTTAAACGTATCAGTATCCACCCCTCTTCGCCCGAATGCAGTCACCATCTTCGAGTGAGATAGCAGACGGGAAGTGGCGCGTGTAGTCAAGCAAAAATGTTTAAATGATTATTATTATTAATTTTTTTTAAAGTTTATGGATGTGATTTTGTGAGGTAATATTATTTTGGCTATTGGTATTCTAGTGTGTGCTGCTTGCTGCAAACGCTCTTGGCAACAATAATCGCCTTTTCCGTGCACTACACTGCACTCGTTCAACTGCTTACAGAATAATTGTGCTTATTTGGGATTCCTACTATATGCGGATGCTCCACGTATCGCACAGATAAATGTTCAGAAAAATTTTATGCAAATGTTGAATTTTCGTGCGGTTTTTTTATGATTTTAGAAAGCACAAAGAGTAGTTGGCTTTTTTTTGCGTTTTTTATGCAGGCTTTAAAATTTTAAAATTTTTGAGTGCGCGACCATACGCCTTTCNAAGTTTATTTCAAAACTATAGAAGTAAACGGAACTTGACTTTTTTGTATACTATAAGTATGCGATGAAGTAATACTCGATGCAATGCGTATTTTAAATACGATCCGAGTAACCGACAAATTTGTTACGTTTCTGTACTCTCATAATGGATATATCAGTCAACAAAAAATTATGAGCCAAACTGCGTTGCAACGTTTCAGTCAAATGAGCCATACGCAGTAGTTGTCACCTGCGATCGATAAATCGCTTGTAAGCGGTAACTTGAGCGTTATCGCTTACAAGTTTATTTTTTAACGACAAATTTTCAAACATCTGTACCCCATAAATTATTCACAACGTTGAGAGCTTTACTGTATTGCTTTATCTAATCGATGGTATTCGCTGAGGGATGTATATTCTTATTTGCTCATTTGTATTTTTCGATAACACTAGATCGTTAAGCGTAATTAGTTGGTTGTTAATTGGTCTCAGTTTTTGAAACATTTTATACGATTTGAATTGTGTTCATAAAATTTTATGGCGTTAATATAGTCAAAATTATGCATACAAAAAGTCACATTTATGAATACAAAAGCTATATTTGTGCAAAAAATGGACGTTGCGGAAATATTATGTACCTTTAGATGATTTCTTTTTTTTTTTTCGATTCACTAGGATTAGTACTGGCTACATATATATATGTGATTCAGAATCGCTTGTTTTCAAGCAACGAAACGGAAAGTCAACGCGAGAAACTTTTGAGAAGCTAGCGATATTTTTGTTGAAAGCACTAATTAATGAGTGCAAATTAGAGAGACGTATGAACATATGTATGATACAACGAAATGGCAAAGATGTATTGAAAAGTAGGAAGAGCATTGAAAGGTGGCCGATATCGAAGAGCGGCTGACGTAAATTCGATATTGGTGATCATTAATTTATGAGATGCAGTGATAGGAAAAAAAAACAGCCTACTGTAATTTGTACATTCGTTGTTAAAAAGCAAATACAAAATATAATTTAATTACTTTGTATTTTATCGACTCTCTTGTGCGCGACGAGCAGCAGCAGCTGGCAGTAGGAATTGAAGCAGCCATGTCACAGCAGTACGATCATATAAAATAGGATTGACTACTCATGCATACGCGTCGAACGGATGTGCTGCTATATAACTAAGGATTTAGCAAGCCAACCCGAACAAGAACACTCACACAGCACTTTGACGCATCATCTATTCCACATTTATTTTGTCTTTTACGATGCCCTCCTTCTCTCTCCCCGAACATCGCTTATACCCTTTTCGTTCTCATTTCTTTCCATTTATAAATATTTATCGTCTGTTGTTTCGTAACGAATTTTTGATCTAGTGAACATGTGACGGTTGTTGCGAAGTTGAAGAGTTCTGGTTTTGTCGTAGATCGCAACTCGACTCTAGCAGAGAATAGACGGTATGTACACAAACATATATCATAACTGCTAGAGGCATATCGATTTTGGTAAATTATGGTTAAGAAGTCCATCGAAATGACCGACCATCTAAACAGTTCATTTGCAGTTTTCTTTTTTTTATACAAGTAATTCTTCGGACGCATCACCAGATTTCTATGCATTAGTCGATCAAACAGAAAAAGCAAAGATTTTTTCGTTTAGAAATTGCTCATAGCTATATTTTAGAAGTATTCAGGCCATTTTTTTTTCTGTTTAAAACAATAAATTATGATCTTCTTCTTTTATTTTTTTGTTTCTTATGCATAGAATTCTTAAGAATGGATGAGCGAGGTTGCCATCATTATTATTTAATAAAGGGATTATTTCTTTGCAAAAAGAACAATTTGTTCGCAAATTCTTTGCAAAAAGTCATTCAAGTTTTGCCAAATTTTTGCTCTTTTTCTTTCCTTTTTTACTTTTAAATTTCGGAAAAATATTGCAGTGAGAGACATGCAAATTGTTACTTAGCAAAAATATGTACAGATCGCCCAAGTGATAAGTGTGCATTGATCGTACAGTGTAATGATGTTGTGCAAGGACCATTCCCTCAACTTTGAGCACTTCCTCAGCTCTCTTCTTCCTTCCTCCTCTTCTTCCTCCGTCGTGGAAAATCGCTGTTGGCTGAAACACTAGCTGAGTGGATGAAGCGTTCGCAAACACTGGTTGGAACGCTTAGGAAAGGTTCTTTTTCTCGAGATAACTTGGCACTGAATACGATTTATGACGGCTCGTATTGTTGTTGATTTTTTAAATCGTTTTCGGTTGCGTTCATAGAAGTGAACTTTTTCGATGGTTTTTTCATTCAACGGAAACGTTTCCAAAGCAAAAAGTGATGCATCCTTCTCACCAGTATTAACCGTTCAATGTACTTTTGTTTTGGCAAAATAATAGCGCCTTTCACCGCATGAAATTGGCGCAATTTGAATATCTTCATCCAGTAACAGCTGTTGATCTCGTTCTGGCGAGGGTACAGCTCGACAATTTTGCAGTTTTGTCGTTTGCATACGTTTTATATATTGAATTTTTTTTTGGATGAAAATCTCTCGTTGATCTCAAATGAACATTTAAGATGAAGTGAATTCCATTTAGTATATCTCTGTTAAGGGGAAATGCTCGTTACCCCTTAACTCAGATCTAGAACGGCTATCCAAATAGTGTCAGGCAAAAGTAGCCATCCCTCTCCCTCCCCTGCGAATTGGGTAGGGGGCGATTATTGTTGTCTGAAGATAGAATACGCCGCCAGTTTTGGATAGGATAGGCACAGCACACTTCCAATTTTTAGAGCGCGAAAAAGATAGAGGATATTTTTTTTTCTATCGTCTATTTCATTTTTCCTCATTCACTTTTCCCCTAGCTTCTTAAGTGTTCAGTTATAATTCTCGTTTCTTTGTCTCCTTGAGTATATATGTTTTATGGTTGGGTTCTGAGAAAAGTAGTGGCCATTTATCCGCAAAAAGTGGTTTTCGAAATAGAAATCAAATCGATGTTTGCGTGGAAGTTGGAGACGATTCGTGATGAACAGCCTGTTAGGCTCATTGGCTTGCGCAAAATGGTTAAAAGAAAAATGAATTGAAGCGTGAAGAATGTCACGTAATGGATAAAAGGACACTATGCAGGCAGTGGAAGGTCAGAGTGCGGATGTGAGGCATTTGATCATCGCAGTTTTTCAGGTTTTTTTCAAGTCCTTCTGTCTATGTCTGTCTGTCTCTCTCTCTCTGTCCCTCTTTCGCTCTCTGTCTTTCTTCATCCATACCCGGGATATGTCAGCAAAATTAATCACACCGTTAACGGCGTTTGAGGAGAGGTTTATTTATGAAGGGAAGCCAGGGCAGCGTCAAAAAAATTATCCATTTTTTTTTCGTGGTTAGATTGTCACGAAAATCGAACTATTTGTGAGGACTTTACCATTTGTCGCTCTTAGCCAAATATCGGCATATGCCTACCATTTGTCGCTCTTAGCCAACTATCGGCATATGCCCACCACCTCACTCCCCCCCTCCCCCCTCTTAATTGATTGTAGCGAAGTCGATAGTGAGAAATGTCTGAAATCGAGGTAGATGCATTCTGTTAGAAAGATGATTTTATTTCTGGCTAATATCGTTTTGTTTTTTAGAGAAATTATTCGTCTTATTTCTATACTTGAAGTCTAAGGTTGATAACGAGTAGAATTATGTATATTTCATTAAAAGGCGATCAAGTTTAAAATATTTCTTACTGATATTGTTTTTTTTTTCGTCTATTTAAAAGATACCTTATAATTTACTATAACTAGTTGGCTTTCAGTAAACTAAGCATACATAACGTATTCATTTTCTATCGACCATACTGAGAAATGGGCATTGCTTTTACGTGGAATTTTTTTGCACTGATGCGGTAGAACTCTAATGACATCTCTCTTTTTTAGTTGTTTTATTCCCAAGATCCTTTGCTACGATTTCTATGCTCATGCTTAAAATAGGAGTAAGTTTTGTGATTCAGTAAGAGTTCGTTTTTATTTTTTAATGAATTTCTTAGATTTTTGTATGCAAATTTTGCTTTATATTAATGAACTAAATAGCGTAAGCGAAAAAGAAACACGCCAAGAGTGATGATATGACGATATATGTATATGTGTTTTTGCAAACATTATGTAAATGACCAGTTAGCTTATCAGTTAGTTGCACGGAAGTCTTGGAAGTCATTGTAAAGCACTTCATTGAATTTTGTGGTTCTGTTTTCGGGGATGGCAAGTCGATTGCAGTAGAAGCTGCCACCTCGCAGGAGAAGGATTTTCCATTCATTAGACAGACTTGTGCTCGTTTCACGCAATAGAGCCATCTATTCATGTGAGTGTGTCGTTGCAAGCTATCAGAGAAGTGGGGTATTCAGTACGGAGGACAGCTAGCTAGGGGCAACGATGGCGTTCTTGGATAGCATGTCGGCAAAAGGATCAAGGGAATCACGTAAACCGTTCTACCTTTTTTTTTGGTAACCTGGTGAGCGTCGGATTCGAAACGACTAACTGGGTGCCATGCTAAGTTAGCTCTCTCATTGCTTCGTCACTGTCCGGTATTTGGTAGTCGTTAATTGTTGCAGAGGAAAAGCATTTTTTTTCAGGTATGGTGGCCAGGTGATCCGCTTGTCTCCACAAGTGGAGCAGTGCGTAAAGGGCAAAATGATGTTTCGTTCGAGAGTCTTTTTGCTATGTATACTACTCTCTGCAGTCGCCTTCTACGTCTTATTATGGCCTTCGAGAAACACGTCACCACGTTATGCACGCAGTGATGTGGTGCTGCCGAAACATTACTTGGGAAACGTTAGCACAAATTCGGCTTTCATCTTTATTGGTTTGTTCAATTATTAATTAGTTTCTTTCAATTATTAATTAGTTTCTTTCCATTATTATTTAGTTTCTTTCTCTTAATTAAGCGAATAGTTCGGCTCAAAAAGGTTTTGCTACATTATGTTCGTTGTCATATTCCTTAAGATATGTTTATCTAGCACGATTTGCTTCTAATTTCCCAATCTTTCATTTTGCATCTTCTCCTGACACTTCCAACAGCTTTTGTCTCAGATGACACACTGTTGAGGTGAGCTTCAGACTATGCGTATGCGTTACCACTGCAGTTTATTTCAGTATTGTATCTTGTTCCTTGGTTTGAGGATTTGTGAGTTTGGCTGTAGTGGCAGACGGACTACTCTTTTGCCATCTCTGATCACCGCTTAGTCACTTCGCGATTATAAAAAAAAGCCAGCAGTATAGCCA
Organism: Toxocara canis; assembly: GCA_000803305.1. Lineage (NCBI taxonomy): Eukaryota > Metazoa > Nematoda > Chromadorea > Rhabditida > Toxocaridae > Toxocara > Toxocara canis. The sequence continues at coordinate 75,004 of JPKZ01000519.1, forward strand.
TTTCCCATTCCAGCAACTGCTTCAGACTTTTATGTTATATCTTTGTGGTTCTTTAGGAGTGAAAGCTTTTTAGCGTTTTGCCATTGCTAATGTCACTGTATGCCTTTCTTTACCGAAATTTTTTCTCAGTTGCCAATAAAAGTTTGAGAGGTGGTAGAAACTAATTTTGGTGGATCGAGCGAATGACGGTTATATTTAACTAGCATCTGAGGTGATCTACTTTGGAAATCATAGACTGCTGCAGTATCTTGAAGTCGCCTTTATATTTCGACAATTTCTTGCTATACATAGCAGAAATTGCTGACAAATCCCTCCTTATGAATTACAAAAAAAAACGCCGCTGAAAACAGCGATAGTTCGGATGGCAGACTAAAGAGCAATGTTGATTCCAAGAGCGCCTTTAGATTTTTTTTTTGAGGCGATCTGCGTTGTATCGTATTCTTAACCACATTGGCGTTGTTCTCTTAATCAAAATGCAACAAAATGTTAGGATCTTAAAAGATCGCTAATGATTAAGTTTTGCTTTCAGAGTACAACGTCCCTTTTATAACGTCCCCCTCTATATCGATGTTACCTTGACAAGCGTGGAAATGTTTAAATTATCTTAAAGGAGGGAATTTTTCAAAATGGAAATTCCCAATTGAAAATTGTGCAAATGATATTGTACAATTTTCTTTTGGGTTAACTTGCGTGCTTGGGAGATATCTCGATTGGTTTTTATCTAATTCCGAATTGTGCTAAACGTTTGCGTTTCCGCGTTCCTTTCTTTTCACCGAATGAAGCGAACAAAATTTATGTCTGGAAATTCCTATAGCAATTATGTTCTGAATAGTTTTTACCCATAAAGCAAGGCGAAATGAATAATGCTGACCATTGAAAAAACAAACTTCCTATTGTCGATCGATCACCGTGTCAATGATCCCATAGGCGTTAATACTCCTTCCCCACTTTCAAGGTTTATGCATGTTGCTGCCTTCTTTGTATAAAAAGTTGACCTATTGCTTCTTGGTGTTGCGGATAAAAGTGCTCATTTTTTGTCTCCGTTCTCCCCACTATTTTTTATCTTATGATGGTTTGCGCACTTCTTGTGGAATCGAGCTGTGTGTTGTGTGTTCGCCTTCCTAATTGGCGCTTTTGGAGGGGAATATTTACACATCTGATCGACCAATCTTCTTGCGGAATTGTCTGATGAATGTTGAATGCATTCACATTAATAATGCGTTGCTTCCTTCTCTACATTGCCGGCGAAAATGGAATTGTTGAGCGTTTACCGGTCTGGTGGCGGGCTCATCGATAGAGTCTGAGGAAAATTCGATTTCTGTGCTGTTTGTTAGGCCACCATCTGAACCAGTCAGCAACCATCATTATACGTTGATAAGTATAGTCCATCTCAGCTGTTCGGCGGAAATCGAGTTTTACTGTGGTCTGAGTGTTAGTGCATTTTTTTCAGGTGGTGTTCCAAGGTCGGGCACAACGTTAATGCGAGCCATGTTAGACGCACATCCGCTCATACGATGGTATGCCACATATTCATTTACTTTGTTGTCACTGTGCTACGAGTTTTCCTATGCATATTGCTGCATGTTTTTTTTTCCAGAAAAAGTGCTATCCGAATTTACTTTTCAAATGAATATTATATCGTGCAGTACAGAAAGAACTAATGCATTTTGGTACATAAACGAAAACATAAGTAGAAATTGCTTTTGAATAGGTCTTTCTTTGTGATACGGTAGTTTGGTCGATCCGTTGTGTAAACAATTTGAAGATTTCTTTTAAGAAGGTTAGTGTACATAGACGGATGGTAAATACAGTTTGTGAACTGCGCCCAGGTTTTACAAATGGAAATTTGACCTGACAACAGTCTACAGTACCGTGCAATGGTGTAGATTGTATAGTTGCTTCCATACTTCATTACGTGGCGTTTTCTTTGGGTAGTGTGATTTTAATTCAGCTTAGCTAATTTAGCTCGGCACTGCATGGTAGAGATTGTGTATTTCGTCTCGTGCCTTACCTGGTTCCATACCATGTCGCATAGCTTGTCTAGTTTTGATATTTTTTGGCTTGGTTTATGTGATTCTGTACTTCCTAGCATAACCTTGTATGGTTCTATCTGCATGCCGATTTTCAACAAAGGAATTCACAGGTATTTTTCTTATCATTTTCTTCACGTGATATGCAAATAACTTTTACGTTGCAGTGGTGAAGAGACTCGAGTGATTCCTCGTATATTGGGTCTTCGGACACAATGGAAGCGAAACGAGAAAGAGTGGAGGAGATTGAACGAGGCGGGCGTTAATGAAAAAGTGCTTGACGATGCGGTTGCATCTTTTATTATTCAGGTATCAGTTTACTTACCTTTTGTAGAGGTTAAATTTATGCCGAGTAAGACTAGGCTTGATATCAACTCTGTCCACAATAATTGCTTTTACATTTTAGCTCTGCTGATTATCGTCCAGTATTTAGCCTTAAGCTCCCATTGATGACACAGTATATGGCGAATTGCCTCCAATGAATCCTCCGGAGTTGTATTTTGATGAGATCTTCAAGGGCGGTTCTCTGTTGGTCTATTCAAAAGAGCGATTCTGTTTTTCTCAAATGTCGAAAGCAGCTTTTGCAAAAGATTCACTATCATCGTATTCTTCACAAGAAGAAAAATTTTTCACGAAAGGTCTCTATTAGTGACGAGATAGGTATGGAGAGCCGTTTTGCGTCCGATTTCGTTACTACTTCCTCAACGAAAGCTCGCTTCGGCAAATTGCGTCCGAACATGCAGTATTTCGATAAAATATGGTCGGTTTTGCAATAGCGCAACGAAAAAGAGCTATTGCTTTGCAATTAGAGCTTAACGCAGTTTTCTGCTGCAATGGAACATTTGCGTACAGTTATTTAATGATTTAAGCATTGCCCAACTTACTTCACCTCCCTTGCAGTAATCATCTGCCCATTCACAAGTGCCAGAATAGCAGAAATTATTACAATTTATAGAGTGTTGTTATGATGTGCGAAAGGCGACTGCTACATTTTTGCGATAAAAAACATGCATAACCACATCTTTGAGTAAGCCGCACTCTGTAGATAGCCAGGCTCCATTGTCTTTGGCGTTCTGTTTGAGGTAACGCGGTATATGCGTTTTATGCATCTTTCTATATAATTCATATTTGGACATGACTTGGCTTAAAGCGCCCTAGTTAAGAGTTCCTGCTACCGTAAAAGGTGTTTCATTTCGCCACCTTTTGGTTCCGAAATTTTTCTTTAAACGGAGCCTCAGAAAATAAAGCTCCTGTAAAGCAAGTATCGATTTTTATCCTGCTCCGTATTTGTTTTTATCGATTTTATAGTTCCGGCTAAGATCCTGCGAGTGTAAAAATATTCGAATGCTTTTGGAGGAGCCGAGAATATTTTTTTCTTGGCATTCTTCGTTCATTTTTTTCTAACACTTTGCAAGCGCTGTCATTGATTTTACTATCGTATCATCCGAACAGCCGTTTTTTCCGGAGAAATGGAGAGAAGGGTGCGCCAAAATGTGATCATCACTTCAAGGAAATGTATTTGTTTGTATTAAAGGACATTGTATGGTTATTATTTAATATTTTTTATTAGCTTTTATCTGTTGAGAAGAACGTATGGTATTTAAGATAATAGCGGGTCATGGAGCACCGGCGGAACGTTTATGCAATAAGGATCCTTTCGCACTGAAGTCGACACAATATTTGTCGACTTTATTCCCGAACAGTAAATTTATACTGATGATTCGCGATGGTCGGGCAACTGTGAATTCGATTATCTCGAGACGGGTCACTATTACCGGATTCGATCTACAAGACCCTCGGCAATGCCTGCAAAAATGGAATAACGCTATTACGATTATGTTTGAGGTGCGCTTTTCTTTTACTTTCAAGTTCTCTCCAGTTGTCCGTTTAATGCGCTTTCGGGTATTTGTTCGATATGGCTGACGTGATTTTTGGATGGCACATAAATTTTCGACTATTGGAATGCTAAAAAATACCAACTGGTGCAAAAATTGTAATATAACGCATAAGAGTTGTCTGTCCAGAAAAAAAGGAGGTTAAGTGTGTTTTATATGAGTTTTTGAATACAATATTGATTATTTTGAATGCTCATTGATTTCGGTTCGATTCGCTCTAAAGCGCTTATCTCTATGAAAATCACTCGAAAGAAGCATCGTTTCGCTAACATCTGCATGAGACAGATTTTCTTAATTGAGGCATTGCCGTCTAGTGCGTTCTCTGTTTTCCAACGAATTTTGTACTTATTATTAGTTATTATTAGTTATAAATATATATATATATAT
>JPKZ01000520.1:6424-16832 GCA_000803305.1 Toxocara canis
TAGGAAAAAATCATCGGTGTTCATGGAAGACCAAACTCGATCTCATCTGTCACCATCAAGATGGCTAGTGGACATAAATGGAAGCGTCCAGTCAGTTTAGTCTATCCCTTAGAGCTATCTCATGAGCCGTCTGAACCACCTGAGAAGGAACAAAATCAGCCAACAGCCCTCTCAGTGCAAAAATGGCATGAGCATGGCGGCAGGACCGAGCACGAGAAATTAAAGAACAAAATACTGATGTGCCGTTTTTATTTTTAGCAATACTCGCTATGCTGCAAATCCAAATGAGTTGCGGAAAACTTTGTACCCCACCACGAAACGGCGTAGTGCTTGGAATTCTAAACATCTCATGTGAAACTCAGTCACGTTCGGAAACCCAAGACTTCGCTCAGATAGCGCTGTATGCCGCAAGAAGGGAAAAGGTGGAGGTACATATCTGTACGAACGTGACCAGAACCATATGTACAAAAGCTCTTTGGATACTTGAGCTTAAGGTGACCCAAGATCAAACCGAAATTAGCGCAATGACAGCTGAGGATTGCCAGAGGTTAATGAGAGAAAAGGGAATTTACGCGAACGATAAATGGATTGCGCTAAAGGAATCCGAAGTAGGAATGTGGAAAAGTAGTGAACCAATCGAGTACTCATATGGATGGGTCGGAACGAAATGTTTTACGGTTTCTAACTCCCTCCTGGAAGAAGTAACTATGAAGACCTATGACGGTGAGCACGTAATTCTTAATTTAGGCCAAACTCACAGATGCGCTTTGAAGAAGGGAAGATGTGAAGGAACCAAGGGAATTGCTGTCTGGAATTCATCTGATGATGAAAAATGCAATTACGATCTGCATGGATGCTATCAAGCTGAGCTAAGAGGAAACCATTACATTATTCCCTCGCTGCAGGTCAGTTTTGTAACAAGTTGGAAAAATCCAAGTTTATAAACTAGCTGCAGAATAGCTAATCCCATTGCTGTTGAAAATGGATACTTGCTTTCGGTCAAACGAAGAGGAAAAAGAGAAAATGCGGATCAGAATAATCCAAAATTCCAATTTCTATATGACAGGCTTCGAATCAAATTGGAAGGTGACTTATGTCATATAAAAAACGAGCTGAAGATTTTAGTGAGATGGATGGCAAGAATCGATGTTAATGCAGCATCCATGATCTTGCTGGAAAGAAAAGATGTCGTTGCCAATTATGATGGAAAGAATGTAGCATTCCAGTGTATAGGAAGTAAAGAAATCCACCTACCAGTACCTCCTTTGAGTAACAAAATTCTAGGCGCAGTGTTTAATGCCCCTGCGCTCAAAGAACAAAACACGGAAGTCATTGGGGATCTTTTGCAATCCCTCAGGAGCGTAGAACCAAACGGAATAACCTCGGGCTCCAGAAAACAAAATATATTCGACCATGTTCGTGATGATGGGGAAGAAGCAATCACTAACATTGAACGAAGTCTTGGAAAAACGGCACTGGCCATTGAATCCGAGTTAGAAGGTATATTATCCCACTGGAAATGGGGCATAATCTTGCTTATCTCCCTCCTTACCGTTCTCGCTATCATTGCACTATGCTGGTACAGCCAATTACCCTATTTCTGTCAAAAACTCTTCCGAAAGGGTCGCCCAGTAAAAGTCAAAAGAGCAGTTTCAAAGGCAAACAGCGAACGGAACTTAGATGCTCTTGAAACTACCGCCGAGTTTACTCAAAGAAAGAGAGAACAAACTCTGGAAAGTTGTCTAGAAATACCTATCGTAAAATTTCGACCTTTAAAATCAGCTGGAAGGCATACTCCAGAGTTACAGGGCCGTTAAGATCACTCCATCATAATGGAATGATCTTTACTCAGTGCTCAAGGAACAAAACACGGAAGTCATTGGGGATCTTAATCCCTCAGGAGGCGTAGAACCAAACGGAATAACCTCGGCTTCCAGAAAGCAAAATGTATTCGACCGTGTTCGTGATGAGGGCGAAGAAGCAATCACTAGTAACGAAGTCTCGGCAAAACGGCACTGGCCATTGAATCGGAGTTAGAAGAAATATTATCCCATTGGAAACAGGGCATAACTCCTTAGCGTTCTCGCTATCAGTGCACTATGCTGGTATAGCCAGTTACGTCTGACGAAAACTCTTCCGAAAAGGTCGCCCAGTAAAGGTCAAAAGGGCAGATTCAAAAGCAAACAGCGAACGGAAATTAGACGCTCTTGAAACTACCGTCAAATTCACTAAAAAAGAAATGAATAGACTCGGGAGAGTTTCCGAGAAATACCTATGGTAAAATTTCGACCTTTAAAATTAGCTGAAGAACATACTCCAGAATCACAGGGCGGTCCTGATCACTCCACCGCAACAGGATGATCTGAACTCAAAGCCAACTCTCCGCTTTCTTTCAACGATGAAGAATTTTCACCCATTCGTACCCTGCCTCATTGTTTCTTTGCTGTAGTTGATGCGTTCGTTTCGTTTGTTTTGTTAAGTTCCTTTGTTTTTTCCTTTTCTTCGTTTGTTTTCATTCGCATTTCTTTACTCGTACTATCGAATCTTTTTAATGATGAAGCATTTTTATCCTGCAGTGACTAACATGCACCAGGTTGACTTCCATATTTACACTTACAAACGCAAGTGATTTATTTTGCCGTCACGCAACTTCTCCATCTCGGGATTTGACGTCAACGAGTCCTGCGACGCGAGCCTTTTTCATCGACGAATGCTTCTGTACTTTCCAATATCCATCTTTCAACAAATCCTTGCCCTCCGTACCACGTACAGTGCTCCATCACTTAGACTCGTTTCCCGGGCCGGAATGTCGCGAAATCTCGAGTGCAAGATACTTCGCTCGAAATATTATGCGAAATTTATTCTGCGGAAAATCCTCTCTGCAGAAAATAGTCGATTCCCTCAATGTAAACATGAACAAAGCAATGCTTACTGCAAAGGCCTTGCATGGCACCTGTGAGAAGAAAGGTCAACACGATGGGAAATGTATGAATAAAAGGAACGGCTGCCACAGCTTCAGTGATTTTACCAATTTTAACCGTCGACGCCACCTTCATCGCTGATAACACATCAACACGCAAGCAGCTTCAACGCTGTTGCGGCCTGGATCGAGAAGTCGATGAACGCGAAATGGATGCAATTTTTGTTCTCATTATGTTTTGTTTCCTGTTTGCGTTGGATCCTTTAACGCGCTACACTTGAGCAGCTAGGTTAGTTCTGCCGTCACGTGTCTCTGTTCATTTTTCACGTTGATAACTAGGTTTGATTACCCAAGTTTAAGGCTATGAAACAAGATACTATTTCATCCCAGCCTGTCGAAGAGAAGCGGATTTTGGAAAAGGTACGAAGAGAGGCTAATCAACAATCTGTATTTGCGCAGTCGTCGACGAATACCTTCAAACTCAGCAGTATTCATCTCAAGCTTGGGTCATCACTGACTGTTCATTGATTGTTGCTGCTCTGATCGTCCATTAAATAAATCATCCCCGTACAACATCTGTTCGCTCATCTTCGACACAATATAAGCGTGACCAGATCTCCATATGTAAGTACTGCAACCGCCATAAGGCGTTAAAATGAAGCTGAAATGGAAACTGAAAAAATGAACTCATCCATACGGTGCAAATCTTTCTCGTCTGACATTCGAACCAAAAATGAGCAGTAACCCCTCCCAGCGTCCCCCTATTTCGCCTCTCCCCTCTCCACCAAATAGAGAGGAAGATCATATATAAATTTCCAGAATCTTAGGAAGTGACACGTAGACGGCAGATTAAGAAGTGGCCCAAAAACACAAAGCTGTCGCTTTCTGTGTTAAAAGCATCTCCGGCATTAGCACTCGTAGGTAATCAAAAGCCTTTTTTCAAGATTATTTCTAAATTTCGTGATATCGTTCACGTAAAAATTGCCACTCATAAAAAATTCCTAAACCTAGTTGGCGCGGAATTCCCATATTTGGTTTGAGCATACATACTCACCAAAGGCAATACCTCGTCAAAAATCACAATAAACAATGTTGAGATTATGCTGTTCAAGATAAATGCCATTCTTGCATGCGGCAGCTGAAAGTGTAACGTAAAATTGCTCAGAAAAAAAAGCAATTTCAAAGTAAAATCATTTATTTCGAACAAAATCGAAATGGATTTCTTTCTTTGGATTTCGTTCTTTTCATATTTTTAATACATATGTCCGTCCTGCGCGGGCAGTAGCTCAGTGGTTGAGCTCCCACTTCGTATGCGGGAAGATCTGGGTTCGATTCTCGGCTGCCGACTGCTTACCCGACGGATCGCCAGCTGGCTGACCACCAGGCGTTCCGAAATTGGTAAAAAAAATAATGCGTGGGCATGGTTGTCTGTTGCATCGATACGGGGATCGATGAAATTACAGCTGCCTTTGCATCCCTTTGCATGTCTGTCCTATGCATAAGTCCATACTCATAAACTCAAAGGATCAGTTGGGGAAGAGAGTAAAGGAGCGAACGTTGTTGATGAGCGATTCGAATATTAGCAATATGAGGCAATTGGTAATAGCTTTCGCAATTGCGCATATTATCCAGTTTAGATGACGACGAACCGGTACAATCGACTTCGTTAAACGACTTTGCTAAAATTTGCAATTCCAACTGAGTTCAAGACCGTGCTCGAAACTTGGCATACCCGCGCTGGTAACATACAAATGCACTTGCAGAATATTTGAATATGCACCTACAAACGAGCTATAGTAGTTTCGTAAAGGCGATGCGATTTCTTCATTTATAGCGATTTCGGTTATGGAGGGTGGTGGTGGGAGCGGTGGCAACGATGGATCGGACCAGCAACCGGCGAGACCGTGCCCCCGAGGTATGTAACGTTTTCGACGATTTTTCACCTTCGCACACCATATTTTGTCCTTTTTTTTTTACAACTTTTGCCTTTTATTTTCCAATCATTCTTTGTTGGCACATTTCCGATCCGCAAACGCTTGAACAACCCCATCTTAAATCAAACTTCGTATTATATTTTAACTTTATCGGAAGTGTCTCTGACGTTACTGACGCGATTTGGGAGAAACGCTTGCTGATCACGAGGAAGGAATGTGTATTTTAACCTAATCATTTCTTACATAGTGACAATGCCGTACATTATAAAAATGACATTTGTGCTCTAATTGAACATTAAATATGCAATACGGTTACAATAACGGTTTGAACGAGCGGTTCAATCAACAATAAATGATTGATGTTGCCATTAAGAACCATTAGCCGTTAGGGCCATTAGCGATTACTTATGGACGTGGTGAGAATAGCGTAAAGGGAACATCGGAAGTGTGATGTTTTAATTTTGATCACGTATGCAATCAGTGGAAGATGATTCAAGGTTTGGTTCGCGTTCGCGACAGTTACCACGAATTCAGCATATCCGCATTCCGTTAGAATGATTTATCATAAGCTCGTAATTTTCAGTTTTCTGTCCCAACTTGGACCTTAAATTTACTTCTGACTTTCCCTTTTCCGGTCGTTCGAACGCATATTAATCTCTATGTTAATGTCGTTTCAGCTTCTCAGATTTTGCACTCACGAACCACCCGAATTATTTCGATCTCTATTTCTAACACCTTTGTTAGTCGGACGGGATCCCTTTTTTTCTTTTTCATTTTTGTAGTTTTTTGTGCTTTGACAAATTCGCAGATTGTAGGGTGCATCATGGTAACGTCATTTTTTATACATGTATGTATGGTCTATATGTTTCTCTTTACGGTAATTTCAGCCCGGTTACCCGAATTTCAAACCAGTTTGCCGACATCGGGGAAAATTACGGGGCAGGAAATCTGCATGCGTTTCAACCGGCGCAGTTGCATTGTTTCGTTAATAGAATTGTAGAGAAACGAATCTTTAGTGCAGGTTATGTGCGAAGGGTTGGACATTATAAAAAGCGAATGTTCACCATCTGCGAGTACTTTAAAAAATAGGCCGGTTTGATGGGTATGTTGCTAAAGCGCTAGCCCCTTGGACGCATTTGCCGCATGCTATGTTCCAATATGTGTAATGTAATTTTTCTATGTAAAATACATAAAATAGACATCAACAACTACCTTTCCGCAGTCAATGATCTCGATTCTTTATTGTCGCCTTTACCTATCATTTTTGGGAGTGTTTGAGCACTGGTCAAACTATCAAAACGCCAACTTCGACTGGGCGACAGGTGCTCGCATAAACTCATTTTAAAGGAGCCGCAATACTGCAGGTTATCCTTTCGATGAAGAAGCTCTGGAGATTTGCTTTCGAGCTCTCAGCGGAGTGCTTACTATTCCACCTAAACTATCCATTCATAAGAAAACAAGACGCACGATTTGAAAGTTTTTTTCCGCCTGAAACTATCCATTCAACGCGCCTTAAAAAGTATTCATGTGCGACGCGCTCCGAAGAAATTCTGAAAAATTCTGAGCAGAAAGTTTTTTCCTACCGTGCATCCGTACTGCTTAAAGTTGTGCAGTAAACTAAGCGCGCAAGGACCCCGCGGCGACCCGTCTCATTTCAGCGACTTTAAACCGCTAAGGCGAGTATCCCGCGCAGGTTTTCAAGGGATGAATATGGCAGCATCTGGCGTAAGCGAGCAAAGGCCGTGATGACGCCTTAAAAAGCGTTCATGTGCGACGCGCTTCGAAGAAATTATGAAAAAGTAGTTCGGACGCGAAATTTTCCTGTGCGTCTGTCTTTTGCATTAGCCAACAGTTTCATTAAGATGCCCTTTTCACTTCTCATGTAAGTTTTTTTTTTTCGTTTTCGCCACTTGAGAGAGGGTATATGCTACTGATTCACAAAAACCATGTTTTAGTGATACGAAAGAAATGTGCTAAAAATTTCGTGCTTTTCGGTCATTTCTTCCGTACTTTTTTTTGGGAATTTTCGCTCGTTTCGTAATTGACGTTCCGGGGCTACAGGTTACTTAAGAAACTTAAAATTTGCGGATGAACCGCAATCCTACCAGTTGCCAGAAGACCTAGAAGAGGAAGGTAGGCGTGTATGTTATCAAGAGTAAGACTTCTTCATATCACAAACCCCAGCAGATCTAATTTCTGGTAAACGAGCGACCAATATGGAAAGCGCAAGTAATTGCTTCTCCTATTGTAAAGAACGCTACAGTTATGCATTTTGTCGGCTAGAGTGCCATCGCTACGTCAGCAGGGTTTTTGGGGTATGGGGAACTGTGGAGTCTTGCAAGCAATATTGCAACTACGCTATATTGTGTGCTTGCTATTGCTCATATCGATGGGTCTGCTACAATTATGCCTTACTTTGTTGCATTTATCGTCTTCTCAAAACCTTCGAATTTTTGCGAATTTTTGTACTATTTTGCTGTCGTTATTTGCCTTAGAGGTTAGTTTCTAAAGAAGCTGATATATCTTAAGATATATCTTACTGATATATCTTAAGATCCTACTTTCAAAATAAAGAATCCGCACAGTTTTTGACTTCTGTACAGTTCATAAATATCTTTGTTGCTTGCATTTGACGCGACAGCTTTGCATGCAAGGATTTATAGAGGACTTGCTCATACCACCTCTTTATTTGTACCCTCTGCGACCGATCGCGCATATTCTTTTCGAATGTAAGGATTTCATGGCAACCCCGATTCATGCTCGATAGTAATTTGGTACGGTGCTCTGAACATATTAACCACGGTAACCAGTAATCAAGTCACGGAAATCTTTGTTTTGTTTTTCGTTTGCTTTTGCATCGCACTAGCTTTCACTCAACGTTATCTCACATTTTATTACGTTTCCACCTCCTATGAAGCATAGGTCTATAACTACAAGTGAAGAAGACAAAAGGGGGGTTCAAATCCTATAGTAAGGATTCTCGTTTGAGTCATCAAATGTTTTCATTTTTCATTATAGTAATTGCCGATATTAGTTCATTTGTTCACCCGTCCGTTGTGCGCTCGTTTGCACTTTAAGTCTGCGAGCGTCCGCAAAGCTGTCATGCCGTAAAAATACGACAGGAATTCATTTGATCGGTTGCTGAGGAGTGCCTTACGACACTCAGACTTGCTGTATAAATTACTGAATACGGCTGGGCAATTATGTATCCCTCTATAAAGTCATTGTTAAAAGAAACACTGTCAGTTTTATAATTAGCGAAACGTTCAAGTGAATATGGTGTACTTGACTTCGAGTATGCAATTCGTCATAAATATTGTGCTGCGTCGTGGCATAGAACAAAGATACAAATATCATTTCGTGTGAGTAACATCCCTGCTTTCAACGTTGAGATGAATAATTAAGTAGTTTGCTTTCAGTGGTGTCAGCTGTATTCCTCGGGACTGACACGTATGAAGCGCGCATTTTTCGACGAAGTTAATGTGCTTGAGACTTATCAACCACGAGCTAGAACTATGGGGCACTTATTCATGGTTGGCCGCCTCTATTGAGATCATTGATTTTGCACGGCTTTCTATGTGCCTTCTTATTTGTTCTTTATACCTTTTATAAGATTGCTTGTTCTTTGTAAAGTAATGCCGTAAACGAATTTTAAAAAATCCACTGGTTATGCGATATTACGGTGAGCCATGTAGAGAGTGCTACTTAAAGGGTCACCTGCCGAGCGTGAAATAATTTCTTAATCTAGCGCTGAGGCGCTAAATATAAGTGTACAGTTCCTTATTCGAATTGTCACTTGGACTTTCATCAAGTTTGCATGTCTTGTAAAGGTATTCCGTTGATGATCTTGCAATAAAATGTCGAATACTATTTTCAGTCAAAAAAATCATATACGGCAACGTGTTTGGAATTCCATTAGACGAAATTCCATTAGATTCCATGAAAATTCCATTAGACAGGAATAGAACCGTTATATGATATGAGGTTATGTGCTATGTTTTATCTTTCGATTCTTTCAAATGGCTCATTCCTTTATGCAATAGCGATCCTTCAGCAGAAAAGACGGCGAAATAGAACGCGTCAATTTATTTATGAGCAAATAAATAATTTTTTACTATTCAGAACCACATCGGGTTTCAGCGTAGTTCTGAAACGATACATCCATAATGAAAAGTGCTGTGAATGGAATACCGTATATACGATTAGTGTCGAGTGAGAAGAGAAATTTAGGTCGAGAGCAGAGATCGTTTAGGCCAGAGTCGAAAACGTTGAGATGTCAACGATTTCATTGCTCGCAAACAGATTAGGAGCTTAGAGGGTAACAATTACCATAGAAAATGGGCATTATGATACTATATATAGCGGGGCAAAAGTTGGGGACGTTGGATTTCGAAGAATCCAACACTGCGTTCAATGGGGTGCCTGCATCCTGCCCTTCCCAAAACATTAACAGATCCTCTCGTAATGCCTGTTGTAGCATAGCTTAGGCTTCTCCCCTTCCCCCCATTCGCCACCCCTATCTCCTCTAATCCTCTCTTTAATGTCTAGAAGCCATACCACCCACTTGTTAACATCCGAAAATAAAAGGCATAGTTAACATACTCGCGAGTTACTTCGCAGCCCATGCTTCCACGATTTCAACGTTTTTTTGTACTACATACTGCGCAAATGTCCCGAATTCCACGACGACTACTGACATCATGGGCCATGCTTGCAGCCTGACCCACCAACACCTGCACCTGAATCGGCAAAGGCACAAGAAGGGCTCGCTGCAGCTAGGAGCGCATTTATACAACTCCGAGATGCGGTTAGCGTCATATTTTTGTGCTAACTCCATCGAATAAACATCATAACATGCACGTCGACCACTTCGACGTTTTTCTTCTGTTAATGAAATAGCCTAGAAAGTACATGAAATATTAAACTTGTGACGTGCTGTAGAGCCTCTGGAAGTCCTCTCCAGAAGAAGTTCTTTCTCGCCTTCCATACAATAGGGGTCCCTTTCCAGGTTTTCGTCTGACGAATCTGATGTCAGTGCGCTTCTCAGATTTTATTACCTCGCAGAGAAGAGCAACGTTCCACTAGTTTTTGCTACGTTTTATTGTGTTATGAAGTGCTTCATCAATCTGCTATATTTTTCTATTGTGAAGTGTGCTTTATGAAGTGCTTCATATCTTCATCCAAATTCCGCTCGGGACGAGGGAACACTATACCCTTCAAGATCGCTATAAAAAGTTGCACGGAAAAAAGTCAATGTGTTCGTATTATCTGCAATCAAAAGGTTATTAGACATCGACTGTTGATTTTTAACGGACCATCTCCCCTCGTCCCCTCTCTCTTCTAGCCTCTTCTCATTTGTTGATTGCTGGAAATTCTCTAAGTACCAGCTCGAATGCTGAATGATTAAACATGCAAAACATTTCTGTGCAAACGGCAAACGATTAATTGTTGTTGTTGACATCCTTTGTGAGTCAATGATTAGGCGATGTGTACATGAGTACATGAGAGAATTGCAATCGCTGTCGATACCAGTTCGCTTCGTTGATCTACAGGT
>JPKZ01000521.1:0-35208 GCA_000803305.1 Toxocara canis
CAGAGGTCAGGAGAACGAACACTGAAGATTGTCCAAGTGTATGCTCCTACCCTGCTTGCAGAGGACGACGAAGTCGAGCGCTTCTACGAGGAGGTGGAACCGGCTTTAGACGTTAAATCAACTTACACGATTGTCCAAGGCGACTTCAATGCTATAGTTGGCCCTCTTTCCGACCAAATGGAGCGTTCTGTTGGCAAATTTGGTATGGGCACAAGGAACGATAGAGGCATTCGTTTGGTTGAATTTACCGAGCAGCATCATTTTTCCATCATGAACACATTCTTCGAAAAAAGTGCGAAGAGCTGCTCAAGTAGCGACCTATATTCTGCGCGCTGTGCAATGCAGTAGCGTTGAAAGTTGTCGGAAAGCCTTCGTTACTCACTGTCGCCCCATCTTAGAATATTGTACTCAGGTTTGGTCCCCGTCTGTGAAAAGGGATATCGAATTGATTGAAAGAGTCCAACGACGCTTTACTGAGATGGCTTTTAGGACAGCTTTTCGTGGACCGTTCCAGCGCAATATGATATGCAGATGGACCCGCAGAAATCCATCGACGCAGACTATGAGGACCTCATGGGCAAATTTAAACAGGTGGTGAATCTTTGGTTCGATTTACATTTATGTTTTAAGATCGTTGAAGGTTTTCAGGAATTCCATTCAAGAGCATTTTTTCTTTTAGAAAGTCTGCATCGGGCTAGAAGTTTCACCCTCTGCAAATTGAAAGAAGACAATGAATCGAAGTGATGTGCTCAATTCTTTTGCTTTTCGTGTTGTACCTATCTGGAACTCCTGGCCATATGATGTGGTTATGGCTTGTAATATGTCTTAATTTAGGCGACGACTGGAGCAGTGTGATCTATCGACAATATCTGCTGCCTGCCGGCTATAAGTGATTATCAAATGTTCATTATGCATTCATACATGTCCATTGCTTATGATCTCTTGCTTTTCATTTTCATCAACCTCTATGGGTTTTTAAGCGCATGGCTATTTTAATGTTTATACTAATACACGTATTGTGGCTTTCGTGTATAGTTTTTTTTTTTTAAATTGAATATATTGACAAGTCGTTCCTACATAAACGAAATTTGTAAGAAATTCTACAGCGACTTGTATTCTTCTAAGAGAGTAGTTATCAGGTCTCATACAACTGCTGCGAGAGACCCAACCCCCGAAGTCACCTGGGAAGAGGTTGGGTTCGCGATAAAACAGATGAAGACGGGAAAATGCCCAGGTACCGATAACATCCGTCCAGAACACCTCAAAGCAGGTGGATTGCCACTCTTCAAGGCGCTAGCGGTGCGTTTCAGCAGGTACCTTAGTGAGAAGAAAACGCCGGAAGCATGGAAGAAGTCCAGAACGATACTGCTGATGAAGATTGGTGACCCAGAAAACCTCAGCAACTACAGGCCGATAACGTTTCCGTCCCAGATTTACAAGACCTTCTCGCATGTAGTCCTAAATCATATAACCAAAGACCTCGATATGTTCATGAGCAGGGAGCAAGCAGGCTCCGGAGAGGCTACTCAACAGTTGATCATATACATGCGGTTCGGCAGTTGGTAGAAAAATGCAACGAGTTCCAGATACCTCTGTGCCTTGCATTCGTAGATTACAAGGAAGCATTCGATTCGGTGGAAAGAAGTGCGGTGCTCAATGCACTGGACAAGTGCGGCGTTAACCCCAACTACGTTGATCTCCTCACGGAAATGACCACGGGTTGCAGCACGGGAATCAAGCTCTTCAGCGACCCCTCCTATATCGATATCTGCAAGGGCGTCTGGCAAGGAGATACGATTTCTCCAAAGTTATTCGCGGTAACCCTTGAAACCCTGTTCAATGAACTTGACTGGGATGGTGGCATCCGAGTAGAGGGCGAACGATTAACGCACTTGCTTTTCGCAGATGACTGTGTTCTCTTCGCGCATAGCGGACTAGAACTTCAAGATAAGTTGTTGCAACTCCAAATAGAATCTAAGAAAATCGAGCTGGAAATGAACCTCGCCAAAACGAAATGGATGCGCAGCTCCTTATGCAGGCAATCGAGAATCAACATTGAGGGCCAGATCATCGAGGAAGTTGGAAGTTACGTCTACCTTGGCCAGCAGCTAGGTTTCACCGACAATATTGCAGGTGAATATAGCAGACGCAGGAATGCAGCTTGGTCCAGCTTCAATAGAATACGGCCCTCGTTATCGGATGCTAACCTCCCGATGAAGATAAAAGCAGACTTATTCCATTCAACTATTGTGCCCGCATTGTTGTATGGTGCCGAATGTTGGCCGATAACCTAAGCTGTTGAGGATAAGCGAAGTGTAACGCAGAGGTCAATGGAACGCAGAATATGTACAATATCACTTCGTGATCATGTCACTTCTGACGAAATTCGACGACGTACTGGTTTCACTGATGTCGTCCACGAAATGTATAAACGTAAACGAGAATGGGCCGGTCATGTAGCACGTATAAGAGACAACAGATGGACCACCCGGCTCACATGCTGAGACTCACTCGACCGAAAAAGGCCTCGAGGTAGGCCAAAAACGAGGTGGGCCGACCCGATGGTGAAGCTGTTTGGTCAGCAGTGGATGCGGCGTGCACAGGACCGGAAGAGTTGGAGCGAAGTCGACTTGCGCGGTAGGAGAATGCCGCGAGGGCGAGTCGGATCAAGGTGATCAAGCTGATAGAATCAAGTCCCAGCGCTGCATTCAAGTTAAGACCATTTAAGCATTTGTACATATGATCGCAGCTCAGCGGCCTCAGCTGAAGTGTTTCAATATTCTTTTTGCAGTCGCAACATGGTGATCGGCAAACAACGGACTAAGGTGTGGGAGTGATGAGATAATTATTCAAAATCTCAGAGGAAACATTGCATCGGTTGTTTTCCCTATTACGGCCGAGTAGTCTGTTTAACCATTTCCACGTGGATTTTGACTTCTTCTTAATTTCTGAAGCTATACGCTTATATTTTTGCATCCGATATTGTCTTTGTAAGCTAGTAACAAAATTGCGGATGTTGCGAAAGTCATTTCTGATCTATCCGCTCTCTGGAAAGCGGTACGTTAACTTCAATAACATGTTTCTTTCTCTGATCCACGCTACTATTTCAGGGGGAAGTTTTTTATGTTTCCCTCTTTTCTTCACTACAGTAGGAGCGACCAAGTCATAAGCTTGCAATAGTTCTCTAGAGAAGATTTCATACGCTGCGTTTACATCATCACACTAGATTCTTTCCAGTCGATAAGTTCTACTTGCTCATTGAATGATTTGCAGTTAAAATTACGGTAGTCTCGACACATGAACATTTTCGCATTCTCCTCTTCCCTGTAATCAGCAAGGCCGCTGAGTTCACAATATATAGCTGAAGCATAAGTTGTGTAAGGTACCACTGATAATGTCAGCGTGGGGGAATGAGGTGCAAGCATCTAGCGTATGTACTAGACGTGTGGGGTGATTTCGGTAGTTACGTAAATTTCGGGAAGAAAGACATTGCTTTAGCTGGCCATTGTGAACATCACCATTAATATCTATAATTAAAACCGGTATAACAACAGAGGAGCAATCACTAAACAGAATAAGATCCGAGTAATACTGTAGTTCGGAAACAGTAGCAGGAGAAGGGTTATAAGAGAGGACTATTACAAATGACTCGATCTTGATGACTATTTGCTCGTAACTTGAGTCGGCTGCTATAATGTGATAGTTGAGTCTTCTGTATTTTAAGTTTTCGCGTGTCCATACAACTAGTCCGCCTCCGCGAATACCCATCTTGACCATTTTTCCATAACTATTAATCATGTCATATCCCTCTGTTTGGAATAGTTGCAGAGGTGCATTGGCATGAAACCAGGATTCGGATATATTAAAGATGACCGGTTATTTTCTCAGCACGAACTCCTTGAGTTCGGTGAACTTTTCAAGACATAGGGATCGTACATTCATTTAATAAATTAACATGGCCCGACATACTTGGTACTGCACTAATGATTTTTCGTCCTTCTGATCGAAGCATGACGTACACGAGGTTGTTCTGGAGGACGATTATCGTTGAGTGGAAATGCCTGTCCGGCTGTACGGGTGGCGACCAAACACGGCAGCGGGCGACTCCTCTTCAGCGCCGTATTTTTTGTTAGCGCCAAACTCTGTGGCAATCGAGATGCTCACAGGAGTTTGGTGCGGTAAAGCACAGTAAGCTTGGATTAGCACTCGGCGACCACGCGAAGCCCATTGTTTTCGACGACTAGTCCTGATATTTTGTAATGAAGAAAGCGCTCGTCCGCATCATTTTTTCATGCAGAACAACGCATGCCACAGCGCGGCAGGTAGCAGTATTAGAGTCTTCGACAACAGCCACTGCCAAACTTCATACAACCTCAATTTCCAAAGGAGGCTTGGCGCTATGCTCCTGCTGATGCAACGATTTCCGGAAAGCAATGGGAAGCGGGGCAGGATTTCGGAAAATAGAGCATTCGCCCTGTGAGCGAGAGACATGGGCTCGAACTCCGGCATTCTCCTTTATACTTTCCACTGCCAGAGATCGCACAAACTATCGATTGTGTTGCCGGCAGCATCTAATTAATGTAAGCCTCTCAACGCAAAAATTCTGCTCAACATCGCATTTAAACAAGAAAATCGCAGCAGGCGTTTGTGAAATCATGGATTCCTCTCAACTGCCAGTGACCGTTCATTTTTGTTTCATAAATTATTGGCGTATTATCATTAAAAATTATCGTTTATCGTCTTTCAGAAATGCTTCTT
Source organism: Toxocara canis (assembly GCA_000803305.1). NCBI lineage: Eukaryota > Metazoa > Nematoda > Chromadorea > Rhabditida > Toxocaridae > Toxocara > Toxocara canis. The sequence continues at coordinate 4,759 of JPKZ01000521.1, forward strand.
CCGTCGTTCATTCCGCTCTATTCCCGAAACGGCCATTTTCATCCGACACCAAACTCCGTCTGCATTAGCAAAAATTGTCCTCCGATTATCACAGGACTTCCATTCGTCCACACCCACTGACCGAACTGTTTGTTCACTCCTATCCAGTACGTTAACACTCCGCGACTGAGAGCCAGACCTGCAGGGATAAACAATAGACGCCGCGCTAGGAAAACATGGGCAAAATGGAGCACGTCAGCCGATCTAATAAAACTGCGAGAGGCACTCACTGCAGAAATTATTCGAACAATTCGCTCACTTTCTCAGACCGTTGCAGAACTGGGCTGCCGATTGTCAACCACGGCAAAGTCGCAGTTGAGGTTACTGCAGTTGCTTATGTACTTACCAGCAACGAACAACAGCACCTGAATCCATCTCAAACTGCTCATGTCACTAACATCTACATGACTGTGAACCTCGTCTATGTTCGTCAAGGCAAGAGGAAAAGCGATATAAGCTTCATTTTAAGTGAGGTTCACTATACGGCGTGCATTCTTGCGATGATTTTTGGTTTACAAGCGCAATTTAGAACTGACCGTTGACGAAGTTCAGCTCGCTGCCGTAGGTTCCGACGTCCGTCTGATTGAACCAAACTACTCTAGAGCCAGTTTGCGTGCACCAGTTGCTAGCCTGACTGAAGAGGAATCGTCCCGGCACGGACACTATGTAGCAGTAGTTGTTGAATTGCACCCATTGGGGTGGGCAAGATCGTGGTGCTTAAAAATTAACATTGTTTTGTTATGCACAGAGAACACACTTTGAATGGTATTTGGAACACTGATTGGCCTTACGTGTGGTAGTTGGTGCTGCAGTAGTTGCTGCGGGTGCTGCAGTCGTTGCAATTGGCGGGGCGGCTACGCAGTTTGGAGGCACACAGACCTGTCCAGGTGCACACGGTGGGCATCCTGAAAGAGAACGAGTGGTAGCAAGCTGTAGAATGTGTAGTAGTACAATGAAAGATAATCCTTAACAAAGAGCCAAACTAACCCATGTTGTTAGGCACGCAAGTCATATTCACACACACTTCGAAAATACCGCACTCGCTTTGCTGGGTGCACCGAGTTCCAGCTGAAACAGATCGTTTCTAGTGTCCGTTAAAAAAATTGTCCACCTTCAGGCAGAGATGTCATGAAAAATTTATGTTATAAACGCTAGAGGAATATTACAAAGTAGTAGAGCAGAAACAGCATGATAACCACTGAGAAAGATCGCTGTCATATAATATATCCCTCCACTGCGTTGGGAGCCTTCGCAGTGGTCGCCCTTAAACACGCCATGCACCTATAATGGTCGCCTTTAGCTTTTGGGGAACGCGTGATTTTAAAAGCATGGCCATCCTTTGGATAGTTTTTATGAACAGCCAAGCACGCCGCTAGCCATTACTTACCTTCCCGCCTCGAATTATTGGCGTTGAAACGAGGCCCCCCATAATCAAATTGTACACTGGCATGAAATCGGGCTCCGACTAAAAAAGTGACAATATTTTTGAATGTGGTCACTGGCACATATTGTTTATTGTTTATTGTTCACTTTCTTGTCCGTCACGGTAGGCATGGTATGCCTCTAACGTGCTTAATATATTCATTTGTTAATAAATTCTGACGTGCTTAACAAAAAAAATTCAACCCAGATGTACTGCTGCAAAATACTATAGGCAAAAACTTCGCAACAAAAACAAAATCGAAATCGGGCTCCGACTAAAAAAGTGACAACATTTTCGAATCTGGTCACTAACAAATATTGTTTATTGTTTATTATTCACTTTCTCATCCGTCACGGTAGGCATGGTATACCTCTAACATGCTTAATAAATTCATTTGTCACAACATGAGAGAGTGGTCGAACATAACAAAGATGGCCGAAGAAAAAGACAAACACGACTTAGCGCCTTGGCAAGTCCACGACAAAAACAATAGAAGCGAGTCATCAGGTGCTGCTTAAGAAAGTTGCTGCGCGATGCCTAAATCTCGTGTGCCCAATGTTGGTATTTGATTTTTCATTCGCATAATGTTCTTTCCGTGTTTTATTATGTATGCTTTTTTGGATGAAGTTCAGAAGGTAGTTACTGCTGCGCCCTTCTGCTGCTTTGTGAGCAGCTGCTTGGAAAGCCCTCTCAAATAGTTTTCCTATTTCTCCCCATTTGATGTGCCCACAGAACGACCTAATATGATCGAATCTGTGTTGCTTGTAGATTACTCGAATAGCATAATTGATTATCTTTTGTATAAGGATCAGCGCTTTCTCAGCCGCAGTTCCTGTTATCTCAGAGAATGTTCTGATTCTCGATATCACAAAGCATTCAACCAAGAGAACAACAGTGTTAGTTTGTAAACATGGGTTTAACGTTCTAATGTTGAAGAGCACAGTACAGCAGCTTCTAGTTACTTTTTTGAAGTGGTCTCGAAAAGACACGTTTTCGTCGTAGGTCACTCCCAAATTTCTAGCACTGTTGAAAAGATCGACTTCTAAATTCTCAGTAATAGCGAATCTTTTTTGGTGGAGTCTAGCAAGCTGTTGCCTGGTGCCAGATTTGGAAAATACTATAGGCAAAAACTTCGCAACAAAAACAAAATGGACCCCAGATGGATGTGAAAGGGTGCCCGAACCTTGCACAACAAATCCAAACCTCGGTGTAAGGAAGGGGCGAAGGAGGACCACGGACGAATCAGTTTTTACGTCGCCTCTCATAATGTCAGAACTCTATCGACTGATGCTCTTGTGGATGTCTACCTTCAACAGGTTAGAAAAATTAAGGCAGACGTCATAGGGTTATGCAAGACGAGAAGAGCAAAAGAAGTTTCCGCTAAATGGCTTAGCGACGAAGAAGTGATGCTAGGTAGATATGATCGAATTTACGTTGCTTATAAATTACTCGAATAGGTTATTGATTATCTTTTGCATAAGATTTAGCTCTTTCTTAGCCGCAGTTCCTGTTATCTCAGAGAATATTTTGATTCTCAATATCACAAAGCATTCAACCAAGTGGACAGCAGTGTTAATTGATAAATATGGTCGTAACGTTCTGAGGTTGAAAAGCACAATAGAGTAGCTTCTGGCCAGCTTTTCGAAGTGGTCTCGAAAAGACATGTTTTCGTCGTAGGTCAGTCCCAAACTTCTAACACTACTAAGAAGATCGACTTCTAAATTCTCAGTGATAACGAATCTTTTTTGGTGGAGTCTAGCAAGTTGTTGCATGGTGCCAATGACAGTTATTTTGGATTGGTTGAGTTCCATATGTGTGCAGGCCAAATACTCGCTGACCTTATTTAGGTCGTTTTTTACTGCTACCTCCATTTTGTCGAATTCATGTGGGTGGCACGAGTACAACAGCTGGGTGTCATCGGCATACATTACTGCATTGCCTTCTTGGTTAAGTGATTTGAGATCAGAGGCAGGAAAAGCGAATAGAAGCGGTGGGAGGACTCCAGCTTGAGGAATTCTATTTTCAACAACCGCGAAGTTAGAGAGAACATCGTTAACGAATTTTGCTACCTGACGTCCATAGAGAAAGTTTTTGAACATTTCTTTCAGCGCACTGTTGGGGTTGAGATCGTTGATAAGCTTTTGTGAAAGAAGTTTCGGATTGACGCTATCGTAGGCTTTGGCAATATCTAAATGTATTAAGCAAGCAATTTTTTGGTCATCTAAAGCATTGTAGATGAAATCAGCAATCTCAAAGTCAGCTGTAGTCACTCAATGGTTGCGACGAAAGCCATGTTGAAAGTCAGGCAGCTTTGCATTAATGACCGTGTATTACTGGTCGTATATGCATAGCTCGAAGAATCTCGACAAAACAAGACAAGAGTCTGATTGGTCTGTAACTCGACGGGTCGGTATTCTCCCCTGCACCCTTGTAAATTATTATGATTTTTCCTTTTTTCCAGCTGGACGGGATGACACTTGTGGCAATGATTCGGTTGAACAAGGTACAGGGCTTCTGAATGAGGTTAAGTTTCCCCAGCTTTAATTGCTGGCTGGTGATAGAATCAAGTCCCAGTGCTGCATTCGGATTAGGACGGCTTAAGCATTTGTACATATGATCGCAGCTCAGCGGCCTTAGCTGAAGTGTTGCAATATTCTTATTACAGACGCAACATGGTGATCGGTCGACTACGGATCAAGGTTTGGGAGTGATGAAATGATTATTCAAAATCTCAGAGGAAACATTGCATCGGTTGTTTTCCTTATTTCGGCCAAGTAGTCTGTTTAACCATTCCCACGTGGATTTTGGCTTCTTCTTAATTTCTGAAGCTATACGCTTATATTTTTGCATCCGATATTGTCTTAGTAAACTAGTAACAAAATTGCGGATGTTGCGAAAGTCATTTCTGGTCTATCCGCTCCCTGGAAAGCGGTACGTTAACTTCAATAACTTGTTTCTTTCTCTGATCCACGCTACTATTTCCGGTGGAAGTTTTTTATGTTTCCCTCTTTTCTTCACTAAAATAGGAGCGACCAAGTTATAAGCTTGCAATAGTTCTCTAAAGAAGATTTCGTACGCTGCATTTACATCATCACACTAGATTCTTTCCAGTCGATAAGTTCTACTTGCTCATTGAATGATTTGCAGTTAAAATTACGGTAGTCTCGACACATGAACATTTTCGCATTCTCCTCTTCCCTGTAATCAGCAAGGCCGCTGAGTTCACAATATATAGCTGAAGCATAAGTTGTGTAAGGTACCACTGAAGCTGTTTGGTCAGCAGTGGATGCGGCGTGCACAGGACCGGAAGAGTTGGAGCGAAGTCGACTTGCGCGGTAGGAGAATGCCGCGAGGGCGAGTCGGATCAAGGTGATCAAGCTGATAGAATCAAGTCCCAGCGCTGCATTCAAGTTAAGACCATTTAAGCATTTGTACATATGATCGCAGCTCAGCGGCCTTAGCTGAAGTGTTGCAATATTCTTATTACAGTCGCAACATGGTGATCGGTCGACTACGGATCAAGGTCTGGGAGTGATGAAATGATTATTCAAAATCTCAGAGGAAACATTGCATCGGTTGTTTTCCCTATTACGGCCGAGTAGTCTGTTTAACCATTTCCACGTGGATTTTGGCTTCTTCTTAATTTCTGAAGCTATACGCTTATATTTTTGCATCCGATATTGTCTTAGTAAACTAGTAACAAAATTGCGGATGTTGCGAAAGTCATTTCTGATCTATCCGCTCTCTGGAAAGCGGTACGTTAACTTCAATAACTTGTTTCTTTCTCTGATCCACGCTACTATTTCAGGGGGAAGTTTTTTATGTTTCCCTCTTTTCTTCACTACAGTAGGAGCGACCAAGTCATAAGCTTGCAATAGTTCTCTAGAGAAGATTTCATACGCTGCGTTTACATCATCACACTAGATTCTTTCCAGTCGATAAGTTCTACTTGCTCATTGAATGATTTGCAGTTAAAATTACGGTAGTCTCGACACATGAACATTTTCGCATTCTCCTCTTCCCTGTAATCAGCAAGGCCGCTGAGTTCACAATATATAGCTGAAGCATAAGTTGTGTAAGGTACCACTGATAATGTCAGCGTGGGGGAATGAGGTGCAAGCATCTAGCGTATGTACTAGACGTGTGGGGTGATTTCGGTAGTTAGGTAAATTTCGGGAAGAAAGACATTGCTTTAGCTGGCCATTGTGAACATCACCATTAATATCTATAATTAAAACCGGTATAACAACAGAGGAGCAATCACTAAACAGAATAAGATCCGAGTAATACTGTAGTTCGGAAACAGTAGCAGGAGAAGGGTTATAAGAGAGGACTATTACAAATGACTCGATCTTGATGACTATTTGCTCGTAACTTGAGTCGGCTGCTATAATGTGATAGTTGAGTCTTCTGTATTTTAAGTTTTCGCGTGTCCATACAACTAGTCCGCCTCCGCGAATACCCATCTTGACCATTTTTCCATAACTATTAATCATGTCATATCCCTCTGTTTGGAATAGTTGCAGAGGTGCATTGGCATGAAACCAGGATTCGGATATATTAAAGATGACCGGTTATTTTCTCAGCACGAACTCCTTGAGTTAGGTGAACTTTTCAAGACATAGGGATCGTACATTCATTTAATAAACTAACATAGCGCGACATACTTGGTACTGCACTAATGATTTTTCATCCTTCAGATGGAAACGTGATGTGCGCGAGGTTGTTCTGGAGGACGATTATCGTTGAGTGGAATTGCCTGTCCGGCTGTAAGGGTGGCGACCAAACACGGCAGCGGGCGATTCCTCTTCAGCGCCGTTTTTTTTGTTAGCGCAAAGCTCCGTGGCAATCGAGATGGTCGGAGGAATTTGATGCGTTAAAGGACAGTAAGCTCGGATTAGCACGCGGCGACCTCGCGAAGCCCATTGTTTTCGACGACTAGTCCTGATATTTTGTAATGAAGAAAGCGCTCGTCCGCATCATTTTTTCATGCAGAACAACGCATGCCACAGCGCGGCAGGTAGCAGTATTAGAGTCTTCGACAACAGCCACTGCCAAACTTCATACAACCTCAATTTCCAAAGGAGGCTTGGCGCTATGCTCCTGCTGATGCAACGATTTCCGGAAAGCAATGGGAAGCGGGGCAGGATTTCGGAAAATAGAGCATTCGCCCTGTGAGCGAGAGACATGGGCTCGAACTCCGGCATTCTCCTTTATACTTTCCACTGCCAGAGATCGCACACAGTGTCGATTGTGTTGCGAGCAGCAACTAATTAATGTAAGCCTCTCAACGCAAAAATTTTGCTCAGCATCGCATTTAAACAAGAAAATCGCAGCAGGCGTTTGTGAAATCATGGATTCCTCTCAACTGCCAGTGACCGTTCATTTTTGTTTCATAAATTATTGGCGTATTATCATTAAAAATTATCGTTTATCGTCTTTCAGAAATGCTTCTTCCGTCGTTCATTCCGCTCTATTCCCGAAACGGCCATTTTCATCCGACACCAAACTCCGTCTGCATTAGCAAAAATTGTCCTCCGATGTGTCATGTCCTCAATACGCAGACTTTTGCATGTCACTGTGGAGAACTCAGTGCTCTTCAGCTTTGTGTCACGCTGAGTTGTTAACCCCACATAATACGTTTCGGTTTTACAGTCTGTGATCTTGATGTGGATATCCGTCCCAACCTACAACGCGCTGTGCGCTGCTGAGAAATTACTTCGAACGCTTTCATAGCTGCAAAGTGCATTCTTCGCAGATGATGATATAGGTGCACTGAGCGCCACTGCAAAGTGCGCACAGTCCACTGTCGACCTATTTTAGAGTATAACACTCAAGTATGGCAGTCGTGAGGAAGAGAGGCCCAGTTCAGAGGGGTCTCTTGCACACGAATCCTTGTGGATTCGACCACAAATATTCGCATCCGGCGTCATCCCATTGTCCAAGAAAGTTCGCATAATTAACAAGCACACACGTGACATTGGCACCGCAGCATCCATCCGGTTGACTAGGTCTCCAGTTCGAGAATATCACTGGACTTCCATTCGTCCACACCCACTGACCGAACTGTTTGTTTACTCCTATCCAGTACTTTGTCACACCCCGACCGAGAGCCAGACCTGCAGGGATGAACAATAGACGCTGCACTAGGAAAACATTGGCAAAATGAAGCACGTCAGCCGATCTAATAAAGTGCCAGAGGAATTCGTTGCAGGAATTATTCGAACAATTCGCTCACTTTCTCAGACCCGCTGCAGAACTCGGCTGCCGCCTGTCAACCACGACAAAGTCCTAGTTGAGGTTACCTGGAGTTGCTTATGTGCTGACCAGCAACGAACAACAGCACCTGAATCCATCTCAAACTGCTCATGCTACTAACATCTACGTAACCGTGAACCTCGTCTATGCTCATCAAGGCAAGAAGAAAAGCGATATAAACTCCAGTTTAACTGAGGTTCACTATTCGGCGTGCATTCTTGCGATGATTAGTGGTTTACAAGCGCAATTTAGAACTGACCGTTGACGAAGTTCAGCTCGCTGCCGTAGGTTCCGACGTCCGTCTGATTGAACCAAACTACTCTAGAGCCAGTTTGCGTGCACCAGTTGCTAGCCTGACTGAAGAGGAATCGTCCCGGCACGGACACTATGTAGCAGTAGTTGTTGAATTGCACCCATTGCGGTGGGCAAGATCGTGGTGCTTAAAAATTACATTCGTTTGTTATGCATAGAGAACACACTTTGAATGGTACTTGGAACACTGATTGGCCTTACGTGTGGTAGTTGGTGCTGCAGTAGTTGTTGCGGGTGCTAAAGTCGTTGTTACGGTTGGCGGGGCAGGTACGCAGTTTGGAGGCACACAGACCTGCCCAGCTGCACATGGAGGGCATCCTGAAAGAGAACGAGTGGTATCGAGCTGTGGAATGTGTGGTCGTACAATTAGAGATAGTCCTTAACAAAGAGCCAAACTAACCTGCGTTAGGCACGCATGTCATATTAACACACATTTCGAAGGCACTGCACTCGGCGTTGCTGGCGCAACCTGAAACAGATCGTTTCTAGATGTCCGTTACAAAAAATTCCCCGCCATAAGGCAATGGTGTCATGTAAAAGTGTAAAGGCTAGAGGAATTTTATAACATAATGGAGCAGAAACAGCATGATAACCACTGAGGAAGATCGCTGTCATATAATATATCCCTCCATTGCGTTGCGAGCCTTCACGATGGCCGCAATTAAGCACGCCATGCACCTATAATGGTCGGCTTCAGCTTTAGGAAACGCGTGATTTTAAAAGCATGGCCATCCTTTGGGATAGTTTTCATGTACAGCCAAGCACGCCGCTAACCATTACTCAGCTTCCCGCCTCCAACTGTTGGCGTTGAGGCGGGGCCCCCATAATCAAATTGTTCACTGGCAAACTGAGGTAGACAACTACATTTTATGGCCCTCTTGAGTACAGTCAAGGAGCAGCCTTTTCATTTTTATGGCCATCCTTGTTCTGTGGGCAACCAACGTTCACGAAAGGTGAGCTGGTTTGCACGTACCTCGTACAGTCGAAAGAAGGAAGCCGAATAAAACAGCACTGATGACGATCATCTTACGAAATTGTTCCGCCTCTCGTCGTTGCAACCGCGTTCTGGTAGAACACTGGCAACGAACCTCTTTTATAGCCGGCCACGACACCTGCATCATGTGCTTTAAGGTGAAAATCATCTTTTTTTTCTGTTCATCTGCATTTTTCGCTTTGCGGTGTCATGCACTTCTGCTTCTAAAAAATGCACATAAGCTGTCGATCTAATTTCACGAAGTTCAAATATTTTCGTGAACCAGCGTGTCAGAAATCAGCTTTCACAGATATGTACTTGTCGATTACTATTTTAAGAAGTCCCGCTCAGTTGCAGCCGTTTGCATCATGGACGAATCAAACCTTCCCCAATTCTTCACAAGCATCCGACATTATGCCACCGCTCGCTGCCGTCGGTCAAGTTAACAGGCACGCGCAGAGTGCAACCTCCTCTGGTCACGAACGTTTCTGACGGCGGCGAAATCGAGTTCCGACCAAAAAATTCACGACATTTTTGAATCTGATCACGAAGACATGCTGCGGTAGTGATCAAACACGGCAGCGGCCGATTTCCCATACTGCACCGTTTTTTGCAAGCACCAAGATCTATGACATAATCAACTTTTTTTTGCTCAATTATTAAAAAACCACTATCGCTGTTAACTTGCTTCTTATAAAAGCATACGAGTTCTCCCCCTCCCTCGGAAGTGATCGATCGATGTAGCAAACGAGACATTGATTTATTGATTGAAATATTCACAAATTTATGTTATTGTTTTTACGTGATGTGTATCATTAAGGAAACTAAACAAACCACTTCATTGATAAGGTTTGGTAATGATGTGCGTCAATTATCTTGTTGAATAATTCTAAACATTGAAGCGGCAGTGTTTACGGATTTAGCATTTTGTTTACTATTATATTGTGAACTCTATGGCATTATTAACCATTTTTGTGCTAAAAAATCTTAAAAAACAACTTTTATATACAGTTTGTAAGGGTCTGGAAGGGATAAGTCGTATTTGCACACAATCCAGTCGAGAAATTAGGATCGGCTCGCGAGCAAATCGGGTTGCGGCCAAAGTTATATAATGAATTATGGTCGTGGCCAGAGGTTCCGCCGTACAATGTCATCGTGACTGTATCCATACCGCCAACTGTGCTTTTCTTTCCGTCGGGGCATTTCTTGGGCTTCACAAATAATCCTATGAAACAATGTCGTTTCTCAGTCCCATATTCGATAGATATTCGCGTAAAGTAGATTTTAATTAAGACGATAAAATGCGTTGCAGAAAGCTCTTATAACGCGTTTATGCTGACGTTTCGGCTCCCCTAGCCTAAACCTTAGTGCAACAAGCTGAAAATCAGCAGCCATGGTTCTCGCCAAACAGGTTATGAACAATGGGATCGACTCTATGAGTGAAAGGAGAATCGTACAGGAAGAGATTGGCTAGAGCAAAAGCTCAACGCAGCAATTGATCGCTTGTTTACGTGAATGCATGAGGCTGGCCTTTTTGGTTTTCTGAATAAGCAAGCCTTTGTATTGAGCAAGTATTTTGACGACAACGTTAAACGCTTGAAGTAGTGGCATTCGATAAAGTTTTTAGCCATAGGATATGTTGTGTCAGATCGTGGAAATGGTGAGGGCATGCTTACGACATGCTCTCTGATTCGTTCATGCAAAAAGTGGCCCGTTTCACTAATGAACGTAGGATTGAATGCACAGCATTGAATGGATAGAATAAACAAAATCTTTCAAGCAGCAAATCGCCTTACTTACTTGAAGGACAGGCGACATGCTTCCAGATATCATAAAAGAGACGACCATATATTCCGTTGCGAACAAGAATTTGCCGTAGTAAGACAGGAAAAGAGAAAACTAGTTAAAGATGGGGGTCGTGCTTGTTCCGGATGGAGACAAATTCATCTATAAAACTATTGCTTATATAGGGTACGGGTATGGAAAAGGAGGTCCGAACTTCCTTCTCGCGCTCAATTCGACATGCGCCATGAGAGAGGAGGTCGGTGACAGGTTGTTGATGACTGGGGCTGGAGGAGTCGTTGGACTGATAGCCGTTCTGAGGAAGCATAAACTTCGCTTCGCGAACGGAGGCATCCATGCTGTCCTGGCTTAAATTCATGCTGACTAAGTGAAAGCCTTCGACTAACTCAGACATGACGTTATGTTTCATGCTGGGGAGATGAGCGGAACGTGCATTGAGAAGAAAATTTGCAAAGGATGGCATAATCTACCAAGAGGAGAAGAATATGTCATTACAGGGAGGTGTTGAGAAAAGGTAAACACCTTCACTTGATGAATTTCCGATGGTAAGATAGATGTGATGGTCTCCATTATTAGAAGCATCAAATATTTGTTGTAGATGATCGCTGGAACTAGTCATCAATATACCGAACACAGTGCGGCATCCGTATGTAGTGATCGACTTTCCAGGGTAGCCATGAAAGGGACGGCTAGTATAGAAACGAACGTGTTGCCGCTAGCTCGACCTCTCTTTTACTCGTACTGACAGCCTGACCAGGAGAAACACTTAGACAGGCCTTAGCTACTTGGAGGAGACAAGCATTTGTGATACCACAAGCAAAAATATCCCCCCATTTTCATCAAAAAAAGTGAACAACTGGGATAAATCACCATCATGGGAGACATTGGTGTGTAAATCCGTGTATTTGAAGCTGGCGTAAAAGAAGTTTGTTTTGGTGGGGAAATTTGTTTTGTGTCCTTTTGAAAATTTTTTTTGTATCTTTTGAAGGGAAATAACCCTTTTTTATCTGTTGATTTGCATCTTTCCAACTTTTGCGATGCCATGCACTTGCGTTACTGAGGAAAGTGCATGAGCACGCGATTCCATTTCACGGGTTAAGCATAATGCCAAAAACGGGCGTATCATAAATCAGCTTTCAGTGACATGAACTTAACGATTAGTATTCCGAGAGGCGCCCCTCGGTTTCCGTGGTTTGCGCCATGACATCCATGATGCAGTCCGCCGCTGCAACCTTGCCGAACTCGTCACAAGCATCCCACATTATGCTACCGCTCGCTGCCGTCCGTCGAGTTAACAGGCACGCATAGAGTGGAATCTCTGGTCACGAACGCTCCGTGATGCAAACCGCTGCAACCTTGCCGAACTCGTCAAAAGCATCCCACACTATCTCACTGCTCGCTGTCGTCCATCAAATTAGGAGGCACCCATATAATGCTACCGTGACTTTATCCATATGACCGACTGTGCCCTCAGTATCCGTTAAGCTTGCGAGGTGTATGGTTGAGTTATAGAACCATTATCCGAAGTGCTACTCAGGATTCACATCAACTAATACAGCTTGCCGCGTCGGATGGGTCACTTCCGTTTGCAATGAATTGTTAAGGCGCACTCTGCAAGGACCGATGGATCATTGGGAGGACGGATGGAGTTGGAAGCCATGAAAAGGACAAATCTAACATAGGAAGTGTGCGTTGACACTGTCCTAGTTAGCAGTAGTTAGCAGCAGCAGAGCTTTCCACCCACGTGAGGAATTATCTTCTGTTGTTGTCATGTTTAGTGTACTCCGACCAACAGCAATTCTTTAAATTCGTTTTGACTTCTCCTTCCAGCAAAGTAAAAGCGTTGATACACTTTAAAAGTATTCTGAGAGGAGAAAGAACAAATTTCAGCAATAAACTGAAATGTAAGTTGCAATTTGAAATGACACAAAAATATGTTCGGTTCCATAACGTCGACAATGTGAATCAGTGAAACACAGTGACAAACACAGGGGTGGATAGGACGGAGGGGTGAAGCTACGATTTTCATCTGCATCAGTTTCACGTAGTTCAGAATTTCAGAAAAATAGATGAATTAGAATACGTTCTTACGTGTCATTTTGCCTCAGCTGACAACCGCACACTTCGCAATAAGTATTTAAGAATGCGTAAACAACACTGAAGGATCCCCAAAGGTATACTTGCAACATCTAAAGAAAAAGATTTAGAGCAATATTTGAGCAAGTTGTGTTTGTCACTGTGTTTCACTGATTCACATTGTCGACGTTATGGAACCGAACATATTTTTGTGTCATTTCAAATTGCAACTTACATTTCAGTTTATTGCTGAAATTTGTTCTTTCTCCTCTCAGAATACTTTTAAAGTGTATCAACGCTTTTACTTTGCTGGAAGGAGAAGTCAAAACGAATTTAAAGAATTGCTGTTGGTCGGAGTACACTAAACATGACAACAACAGAAGATAATTCCTCACGTGGGTGGAAAGCTCTGCTGCTGCTAACTACTGCTAACTAGGACAGTGTCAACGCACACTTCCTATGTTAGATTTGTCCTTTTCATGGCTTCCAACTCCATCCGTCCTCCCAATGATCCATCGGTCCTTGCAGAGTGCGCCTTAACAATTCATTGCAAACGGAAGTGACCCATCCGACGCGGCAAGCTGTATTAGTTGATGTGAATCCTGAGTAGCACTTCGGATAATGGTTCTATAACTCAACCATACACCTCGCAAGCTTAACGGATACTGAGGGCACAGTCGGTCATATGGATAAAGTCACGGTAGCATTATATGGGTGCCTCCTAATTTGATGGACGACAGCGAGCAGTGAGATAGTGTGGGATGCTTTTGACGAGTTCGGCAAGGTTGCAGCGGTTTGCATCACGGAGCGTTCGTGACCAGAGATTCCACTCTATGCGTGCCTGTTAACTCGACGGACGGCAGCGAGCGGTAGCATAATGTGGGATGCTTGTGACGAGTTCGGCAAGGTTGCAGCGGCGGACTGCATCATGGATGTCATGGCGCAAACCACGGAAACCGAGGGGCGCCTCTCGGAATACTAATCGTTAAGTTCATGTCACTGAAAGCTGATTTATGATACGCCCGTTTTTGGCATTATGCTTAACCCGTGAAATGGAATCGCGTGCTCATGCACTTTCCTCAGTAACGCAAGTGCATGGCATCGCAAAAGTTGGAAAGATGCAAATCAACAGATAAAAAAGGGTTATTTCCCTTCAAAAGATACAAAAAAAATTTTCAAAAGGACACAAAACAAATTTCCCCACCAAAACAAACTTCTTTTACGCCAGCTTCAAATACACGGATTTACACACCAATGTCTCCCATGATGGTGATTTATCCCAGTTGTTCACTTTTTTTGATGAAAATGGGGGGATATTTTTGCTTGTGGTATCACAAATGCTTGTCTCCTCCAAGTAGCTAAGGCCTGTCTAAGTGTTTCTCCTGGTCAGGCTGTCAGTACGAGTAAAAGAGAGGTCGAGCTAGCGGCAACACGTTCGTTTCTATACTAGCCGTCCCTTTCATGGCTACCCTGGAAAGTCGATCACTACATACGGATGCCGCACTGTGTTCGGTATATTGATGACTAGTTCCAGCGATCATCTACAACAAATATTTGATGCTTCTAATAATGGAGACCATCACATCTATCTTACCATCGGAAATTCATCAAGTGAAGGTGTTTACCTTTTCTCAACACCTCCCTGTAATGACATATTCTTCTCCTCTTGGTAGATTATGCCATCCTTTGCAAATTTTCTTCTCAATGCACGTTCCGCTCATCTCCCCAGCATGAAACATAACGTCATGTCTGAGTTAGTCGAAGGCTTTCACTTAGTCAGCATGAATTTAAGCCAGGACAGCATGGATGCCTCCGTTCGCGAAGCGAAGTTTATGCTTCCTCAGAACGGCTATCAGTCCAACGACTCCTCCAGCCCCAGTCATCAACAACCTGTCACCGACCTCCTCTCTCATGGCGCATGTCGAATTGAGCGCGAGAAGGAAGTCCGGACCTCCTTTTCCATACCCGTACCCTATATAAGCAATAGTTTTATAGATGAATTTGTCTCCATCCGGAGCAAGCACGACCCCCATCTTTAACTAGTTTTCACTTCTCCTGTCTCACTACGGCAAATTCTTGTTCGCAACAGAATATATGGTCATCTCTTTTATGATATCTGGAAGCATGTTTTCTGTCCTTCAAGTAAGCAAGGCGATTTGCTGCTTGAACTATGCGTGCCTGTTAATTTGGCAGACGGCAGCGAGTTGCATGATGATGCCGGATGCTTGTGACGAGTTCGGCAAGGTTGCAGCGGCGGTTTGCGTCATGGAACGCCATAGCAGCAACCGAGGGGCGCCTCTCGGAATACTAACCGTTAAGTACATGTCACTGAAAGCTGATTTATGATGCCGTCGTTTGTGGCATTATGCTCAACCCATGAAATGGAATCGCGTGCTCATGCACTTTCCTCAGTAACGCAAGTGGATGACATCGCAAAAGTTGGAAAGATGCAAATCAACAGATAAAAAGGATGATTTCCCTTCAAAAGATACAAAAAAAATTTTCAAAAGGACACAAAACAAATTTTCCCACCAAAACAAACTTCTTTTACTCCAGCTTCAAATACACGGATTTACACACCAATGTCTCCCGTGATGTTGCTTTATCCCAGCTGTTCACTTTTTTTGATGAATATCAGGGGATATTTTTACCTGTGGTATCACAAACGCTTCTCTCCTCCAAGTAACCAAGCCCTGTCTAAGTGTTTCTCCTGGTCAGGCTGTTAGTACGAGTAAAAGGGAGGTCGAGCTATCGGCAACACGTTCGTTCCTATAGTAGCCGTCCCTTTCGTGGCTACCTTGGAAGGTCGACCAGTATGTACGGATGCCGTCCTGTGTGTTCGGTATATTAATGACAGGTTCATTGCAGCTAGTTGCAGCGATCATCCACAACAAATAGTTGATGCTCCTAATAATGCCGACCATCACACCTATCTTACCATCGGAAACCGATCAAATGAAGGTGTTTACCTTCATTGAAGACGCAGTTAGTTTGTTGTTGGTTGGAGTATTTTTGAACCGATTCGTACGCTATCCTGCAGAACGACTGAAGCACAATAAGGAAGCATACGCATTTAAAATCATCGTGTATGTTACGCATTCGAACTAGCACTGATCCTTAGCAGGCTTGGCACTTTTATTCGCCTTATTCGAATAGTTACGCCCGTTCTCGATTAGTGGTCCGTTAACAAATGATTCTGAGGTCTTCTGCGCTCTGATCCTTCAAAATGTGTTGTCCACTTTGCGTCCAAATTGACCGACCGGTTCTGAAGGACGTCACGTTTTCCATCAAATGTTGCGTATTCGGCGCCACGTTTATAGTCGCGGTTGGTGATCTCAGCGCGATAGGAAGCTGTAGGCGTGTTCGCATCATGAAAGCACCAATAATGTGATCGCGCATCAAATGGGCAATGGCAAGACATGTCGCCGTCTGTCATAACGTTGCTTACTCTTCATTAGGCATTGTTATACTTTTATATTTATTGCGTTTCAAAACTGCTGTATTGCATGGCTTTGCTGTTATTATCACTGATGAAGCCGAAAGTCAACATAAACACTTCTATTGCTGTCACCCCGTTCTGCGCATTTGGAGGTTTTGAACACCAGCTATCTCCTTTATTGGCATATGCATACTGCAATGCGAGGAAAATGCTTTTTTTCCACGAAACGCTAGATTTTTGGAAGCCACGCTTCAGACGCTGTTTCTCATCCCATAAGCGGAACATACGAGTACTGGTCATCTGTTGAAATGTCCGAAATCGACTTGGATGAGCTGGCGAAGAGGATAGCGGCGAAGTTGCTCTGCCACTGACGTCCGCACTGTGTGACAAAACAATGATGGCCATGCGGCCTATAATATACAGACGTGATAAGCTTGCGGAGCTTGAACTACTTTCAGTGACGGCAAAGGTGATGCGGACGAGCAGAAACGAATTGGACGAGAATAAAGGATCGGTCTCTATCGGAATCCCACAGGCAAAACGTCAAAATGCCAAGAAACGGGAAAACGAGCAAATGCTACGCGAGGCCATCACCGCCTGTGAAGGTCGCCAATTATCAGAACCCTATGCGAAATGATGTATTTCGATCAAGCCGCACCCAGATAATCAACCCGGACCAAAGGGGTCACAATCACTCAAAATCACGTTTGAATCTTAGGCACATCGCGACATAATTCTTGAGTTCGCTAAAAAAAGCGATCTTCCAAGATGCATTCTCTTCCAGACGCATAAATGCGACGTGATTATACTATAAGCGAGCCTAATTATGATAGAATGTTACAGCTAACGAATGACCGTCCCTTACCTCGCCCATTGCCTGCTAGCAGTATTTGTTTAGCTTCTGTTGCACATAATCAACCACCAAACAGTATGAACAACAAGGCACCAATTAACCCGGTGCATATACCTGCGAGCAGAAACGTGGCAGTGCGAAAAAAGCGTGAAGGCAGCGGTTGTACAAAGAAATCAGACTTATAGCACCAATGTTATGAATAGGGAAAAGGTGAGGAAGCAGTTGCTACGATGATCAAAATGTTCGTGAATGCGACATCATTAACACAAGAGAAATTCCTGGAAATCCGAAACACAGTGACAGAAAAGGAACTTGACTTCTTTGCTGTATGCAAAACATGGTCCGGTAAAAACACCCCACTGCAGAGGGCTTTGATATGTATATCAACTGCCGAGAATAAAGTGAAAGGAGGAAAGACATTGATAAGGGTAAAATAAAAACATCGTGCGAAACAACATAACCATATGGTCAAAGCCATCGGCTCCACAAATGAACAAACAGTAGTAAAACTCTAACGAATCACTCTGGTAATATTTTATAGACCCGAAGAGTGCCGGATGGAGAATGCATTATCGGACTGGGACAAAATCCTTGGAAGCGAATTTAGGTCACCCAGGAATGAGGGGACACTGGTGGCTGGACAGTGACCACCGTCGTCTACTTATTCATAGGTGACCTAAATTCGAATCCAGAACAGGGACGCTTGCTCGACCAGCTAAAAAAAACTGAAATCTGAAAAAAAAAAACTACCAGCTTTATAACACGCGTTACAGCAATCTGTTCGACGTATGCATACCCGAGCCAACACAATAATACCTTGATGACACCGCATGCACTTACGGAACCACATACTAGTGTGAGCATTTGATAGGTAGATACCTATCAAAATCACTATGAAATATCATAAGAAAGAAGAAGCCGAAAAGCACCAGGTCTAGCCCACTATATGTGTGGCAGGAATCGCAGAAACGTCAACTCGAAAACGTTCAACAGCCAGAAGCAAAAATCGACTGGCAGCAATATGAACAGGCAATATTACGAAATTCTCTTCCTGAAGCTTGCAAACTGTTCAATGAAAATATGCATGCAGCCCTGGACGCAGTGGCACCTGTGGAAGTAAGGATAAGAAGATACGACCAATGTTACCAGTATTTACCAGTATTACCAGCAATATTTACCAGTAGAAATTAGGCGGATGTCAAAACGCAATCGGCTTCTTAACCTGACTTACCGATACCCGGAAAATGAGGGCCTGAGGACAGATCTTAGAAGAACCGGAAATTTGATAATTAGTCCTCGACGAGGGTTTGAAAGAAGAAAGGTCTCTCAGAAAGTAAACGAATGCGAAGGGAACCCTGCTAAGCTGTGGCATGTTTTAAAAGCACTTCTAGGAAAAGAAAAGAAGGAGAGTCAAACCACAGTTAGCACAGCAGAGCTTAACGGTTTCTTTGGTGTGATTCAACACCGAAAGGACTGAATCGAAAGATTTTGTAGCTCGACCAGATCGTGGTGTACCTACTGCAGACATCGCCGTAATTAACCACTCTTTTTTGATGTGCATGTAAGGCATTGATCATTCCCTGATTACATCAGGCCTTCCTACTGCCATACATGCATTAGGCTTATTCTGAACATTTGCGGAGGAAAAATAACTGTAAAAAATAACACTCGCAACGTAAACCTATACCCAGACTGTAGCCTAACGTTCCCAGCCCACTTTGATAACGTGTCCCGATCGTGTTCAAAGCTTCTCTTCCATATGAGAGCAATTAGGCAATGCATGACAATGAAATGCATATATTCCAACCCATCACTGAAATAGCAACGAAAAAAAAATCTTAAAGTACTCCAACGAGTTGCGAATCACTAGATCAGAGTTATTCACAATCTTAAAAGAATTCGAGCTAATTGGTGAGCATAAAGCCCACTACAGCTGGGGAGATATTTCAACACTGAGCGGCACGGAATTTGAAGTAATGGTAATAAAAATGCAAAACGGCCAACTCAGTGAAAATTTGGATAATTTGCTGACAAAACCGGTCCATAACCGAACGAGGCGCGAAATGTACACCTGTGAAACATTCCGAACAAATTATTCACTAAAAACGATGAGACATCGTGCTTTCATCATTCATCATTACGCTTTCATCATTGTTGCCTTTGATCTGAATAGTGGTGTTGTGCTGTGAAGATGGCGTGTTGAGAAACTTAACTTAAGAAAAAAATTCTTGATTAAATGATGCACATATCATGAAATGAAATCTGCTCTGTATAATGACTGTACCTCCTTGTATCTGATTGTGTCTAATTATATCTCTTTGCTTCATCTATCCACTGTCGTAAAAGGTAATCCTCGCCCATCGACTAAATAAAAGATTCGATTCGATTCAAAATTTAACACTTAGCAATGTGACATTTTCAAGATATGTCAGATTCCCCAAATTTCATGTTCGTCAACGTGCCAAGTTTAACGTTTCTCCGATTCTCCACTAATATTTGGAAATTTGCCAATTTTTACGTTTGTCGGATACGCCAAATTTAAAGCTCCTGAACATGCCACTTCAACATTTTCCTGATTCGCCAAATTTAAGATTAGGTAAAGTACCGTTAACATTCGTACGATTCGCAATTTTAACATTTGGCAACGCTCCAGCCCTAACATTTTTTTCTAACTCGCCTAATTCAGTACTTGGCGATGTGCCAAATTCAGCATTTCAGTCACGACAAACCCAACACTACGCACTGTTCTAGTTTCAACGTTTTTCTGACTCGTCATATTCCACATTTGACGATGTCCCAAGTTCAACATTTGTTCGACTAGCAGAATTTAAAGCTTTGCAACGCGTCAATCTGGACATCTTCCCGATTCGTCAAGCTTGGCATTCGGAAATGTGCCAAATCCGGAATATCTCCGATTTGCAAGACTCAGCACCTGACGATGTGCTTTTCAAACATTCTCACGACTCGCCCAATTTAGAGTTTTGCGACGGGTCAACTTTAACACTTGTCCGGCTCGCCAAATTCGACAGTTGGGAATGTGCCAGTTCTAACATTTGTCCGAGTCGCCAAAGTTAACCTTTCCCAATGTGCCAATTCCAACATTTTCCCGACTCGCCGAATTTAACACTCGGTAATGCGCCATTTTCAACATTTTTCCGAATCGCCCTACTCAGTGTTTGGCAAGGTGCCAATTTCAACATGTCCGATCCGCCAAACTTGTCATTTAGCAATATGTCAAGAGCTGGTGTTCCCGAGTTAGCACGTTCGTCGTCTCGGATGTTACTGATATGCTAATGAGACGCAGTTAAACCTTTATTGGTCGCACTTCAATAAGGCTAAGCGGCAGAACTCAATGTCGGCCACATTTAATTTTCGTTCGCCACCATACATGCTGGGTACTTTGTTTTCAACCTTTTTAAATTGACATAAAATTCATTTGGACAAACAGCAGTAGGTTCTGCATTCTTCTCTGTTACGGTTTGGAAGCCTCTGTGAGACAATTGCCTCAGCGAACTGCTATTTCCTTAAATATAAAAGCAGTGTACGATGAACGCTTCGACACATAAACCCCCACGCGTTTTAAATGTCCCATCCTAGTATTGTGTAATCACAGCACCACGTCGATAAAACGAGTAGATGGAACCTACAGGGTGCCGAAGACCACCGATTTAGATGACCCCGAACTGCGGAAATTACCTTTCAGTGATTCCTGAAATCCCTGAAAGGCAGCCCCACTAGCCAGATTCCCTCAATTCTCCATCTACAGCAGTGGTCTGGTCAGGAATTTCTCGAACGATCACCGGACATAAAACAAAATCAACATCCTGCAAAAAAATTCGTTCACATATTTTGCATAGATAACAAAGCAAACAAATTTGGTAACTGACCGCTACTAACGAAATATTAACTAAAACGATACCACAAAGTATCAAATACCCATCCAGCAGAAGGCCACAATTGCATCCACGATACAGCTGTTTTTACGGGAACTTCGTTTAGAAGACAGCGTATAGCGTACATTTCACGCGTTTGCTCGACTCAAATCAGGAAACAGTGAAACGCGCTTGGCTATTCAATTTTTGAATTGCACTACTGAACGCTTGTTCCACGATATCATACGCTAAAACTCCATTATTAAGGCATAAGAATTTCGGTATCCGGTTAAGGGTGGGTTTTTTTTCTTTCGAAAAATTGATCCTGGGAAATCGGCGTCTACCAAATCAGATTTGATTCCGATGTAATAACATATTTCTGAAGTTGCCTTTCGGGTTTCTCAAAAACCGCGTAATTTGCAGTTGCCCAACCATATTAACCACAGATTTACCATAGCCATAGTGTCCACCACCTGCCGGTACTAGAATCGGAAACATTTTGCGTGGCTTTCTGCACACTCAACGCCGTGCCCAGAGAGGAGGCTCCTTGCTGTATCTCAGAGCGAAGGGCTGCCAAATGTTCACTAAGCTTCGTCCACTTCACACTTGTCATCCAAAGACGTTCACGGCTCGCTTTATCCAATACCGCATCTGCCCACTTTTGCTTACCATAGCCATAGTGTCCACCACCTGCCGGTACTAGAATCGGAAACATTTTGCGTGGCTTTCTGCACACTCAACGCCGTGCCCAGAGAGGAGGCTCCTTGCTGTATCTCAGAGCGAAGGGCTGCCAAATGTTCACTAAGCTTCGTCCACTTCACACTTGTCATCCAAAGACGTTCACGGCTCGCTTTATCCAATACCGCATCTGCCCACTTTTGCTCATTTCGCTCGCGACTGCAAACTAGCCACTTCATTAGATGATGATATTACAATATAGGAGTAATATGGTAGGAACAGAAGAGAAAAACAGTCTCATGATAATTACAGTCGGTGGGATGAGCAGAATAAAACCCTCGCGTTAAACGCTTCCTAAAATTTTCAGACAGCACCACATGAGACTATTATCCAGTGACTGCCAATTTCAAAGCAGTTATTTGGGAAAAGGATACCGAGTAGCGAATCCAGAAACAGTCTCGAACGTGCTATGACTGCAACTTTACCGAAAATGGGCTTACAGCAAGGCTGAAAGATTCAAAACTCTCCATGGAAATCAATTTAAATCGGTCGGCAAACGCTATACGCATCAAAGGACGTTATCACAAATGAGATGAACGCCGCGCTGGATTTAATGTAATATTATCGTATTTGCTTGAATACAGGGAATATCATTGTTCCTGGCACTTTTGCAGGCTTCGGACAAAGTGCCATAACAGTTACTGGAATTAACAGCTCTGACAAATTCAAACTGTTCATTACATCTGAAAAAGATGCATTTGTTCAAAAATGTTCTCGATTCTTTTCGCGAACTTTGACGAAGGGAGAGGAAAAAGCGCTACGTCCAGGAAAACATAGCAAACACTGAGCACATTCTCTTGCAACCTTCTAACACTACCCTTTCAATTCTGTGCAGATGACGGGAAGAGAACAAAAGGGTGAACTGAAATTACCAACTCGATAAAAACGCCATTCGCAAATTCCATTTCTTTGTCGGCCAACGCGAACAACACTGGTCGTACGGCCTTTTCCACACGCCGTTGACCCATTGCGAATCTATAAAGCTCAGACTCTTCCTCTTCTTTCCGCCAACAAGACGCAAATATCGATTACAGGCGGCAAAAACGATTTCATTCGACTTCCACTTTCGTCGAGATGAGAATCACCGCCAACAGTTCACAGTGACTCGTATTCTTCTATGCGGTTCTAACTTTAAAGCTGCAAACTTCCTTACGCTTTCGAAACTACAGATGGTTAGATGCTGCAACAATAACCGATTAAATTCTTGAAAGCCACAAACTTTATCTTCAGAGAACGCATTAATCAATAATCACGGCATGCATTCTTCTCTGATAACAACGATTTGTGAGTGCTCTATCAAAAACTGTGCAGACGACGCTCGCTAGCAATTAATGATCTGGAATTGGCTCCGCATCCCTATATCACAATGCTGTGTCCTTTTTATTGGCTGCAGCAAACGCTGCACTTCCACAAAATTCGCTCATTCATGACCGCATATAATATCACCGTTATAAACGTTATAGCTCGCCGATACGTTGACTCGAGTAGAAGGGCTACCGAGCTAATGTGTGACGAACTAACGATCCAAGGTGTGACGAAAGTATGTCCAAGAAAAGGCTTGTTTCCAACACTCAAGATACAGAAACATGATACATGTGAGGTGATTGGCACCGGTAGATATATACAATGGGAGGTAGCAAAAGGAGCCGAGAAATGTCGCTGGCGAAGCAACCAGAGAAAAGCGAACTCAAAACAATCAAACTGTTTTCGCAATTAAATGTCGCCTTGCGGCACAATCGACCTGCTTCGCAAATCAAATGTCATCTCTCAACACCTCCCCCCTTAAAACGGGTCGCTGGATCCTCCTTGGCGAGGTCGTTCCTGACACCGCTTTCGACGAGGGTCCGCTTCAAGCGTGACTGGAGTAGCCCCTGGGCGCGTCGATCGTCGGAGTTGCGGCTGGGCAGTGTTCGGCATTTCAGGAGGTCCTGAAGGTTATGGTTGAGTTGGATGAGCTAGTATTTTGGCAGGTATCGCCAAATGAGTCTCGGCTGTTGCCACATGATTCGGTAAACGGAAGGATTCTAGCAAAGTGATCCACTGTACTCTCTCTGATTTTGTTGTCCTTCGAATGAATCCCGTTTCATGTGGAATCTCGTAATTGTTCAACCTGCCATCTGAACTTGAAATAATTTGCCATCGATTCGTTCCGTAATTGTTCTAGGTCTCCAGTTTTTTCTTTGGCGATGCCGACCGTAAATGGTATCGTCATTATCGAACTGTCAGGAGCGAGCACCGTGATGGCTATTAAACTGTTGCATCTTTGAATCGCGTCCGGGAGGATGGACCGGTGGAGATTTGAGCAGGTCCAGTGAGGTGCGAGGCGATCGACCCAGGAAGAGTTCTGCTGAAGTCTTGTGTTCAGGAAAGGGAGCATTCGGCACTGTTCCATATGTCTCCAGAAAAGTATCCATTACTTCTGGGAAGGTCCCTCCCTTCTTAGCTTCAGCATAGCGCGTTTAAACGTGTCGACGAATCTTTCCGTCTGTCCATTCGATGAACGTGGTAGGGTGAAGAGATGTGACAGATTTCGTTGGAGATGCAGAACTGCTGGAAGTCACAGAAGGGGAACTAAAGGCGGTTGTCATTGATAACAGCTTCGAAACGACCGCACGTATACTGGAGATAGAGACTGAAGAATGAAATGCTATTGAGGAAGATTTTCGAATTTCGGTAAGAAAATGACTTTCGTTGCTGAGACACATTCGACAACTCGATTTCAAGTCAGAGCACGAACAGCTCAGTCCAACCAGGCCCCACAAAGTGACGGCCATGGAGCTTACGCTCATTTAGTTCTAGGAAACGGAAAGAAGTTTTGATACGTTTTATGCACGTCACGAGAAACGCCTAACACAGTGCCTTCAGTTGAGATGTTCCGGGGATAGCTTTCAGAAGACGGTTGGCGATCAGCGCATTAAAATCAAGGGAACGTCCGATATTCTTGCCTCTCGGTTTGCCTTCATATCAGAGACTCGCATAAAGGACGGCTATCAGTTCTCACTTTCTCAGATAATCGATCGCAGCTCACTTTTGAAGTGTTCCACCTTCTCGTCTCTTATCTGCTTCAGGTTCCATCGCTTGAAGAAGTGCTCAAAAGTTATGTCATTGTTATCGACAAACGAATGGATAAATGGTCCGCCGTACAAACACTGCTTTTCCATTTGGCAAACTCATTCCCCGGACCAGTACGCGTTATCTTCCTACTGAAACCAAGTGTGTTGCAATGTGCCCCTGAAGGTGAATATCGAGGAATCACCGAAAATTACAAATGCATGTTATCAAATCGGTCGAATATTCAGAATGGGCTGCGCCGATTATCGTCCTGTCAAAGTCAAACGGAAATCCACGTCTCTGCGTCGTCTATTCGACAGGCTGAACGATGCACTGGAACTCAATAAGCATCTTCTGCTCCTTCCAGGAGACACCTTCGCTACCCTCAACGAAGGCTGAATATTCACTGAGCTGGACCTGTCCGATGCTTATCCGCAAGTTGAACAGGATGATGAATCCACGATGCCGTCACTATTAACATGCATCGCGGCCTATACCAGTATCAACAGTTGCCGTTTGGAGTAAAGTTCGCACTTGGAATATTCTAGTAGATTATGGATAACATGTTCTCTGGACTTCAGTTCGCTGCCGCTGCTCGCATATCTGGAGGACATTATCATCGTCAGTGGCAACACGAACGAACACAAGCATCACTTGTACCAGGTCTTCAGTCGCATCCACATTTACGGATTTCAGCTGCACCTCGATATATGCTCATACTGCAAGCCGTCCAACAAATATTTGGGCTTCACCATCGACCAAAACGGATGCCAGCCCGACCCAGAGAAGATCTCCGCCATCGTTAACATGCGAGAACCAAACGATGTCGCAAAGTTTCGCTCATTCTTGGGAATGATCAGTTACCATCAGTCCTTCATCGGTAACATGCGCTTCTTCCTCCGACCGCTCGTCAAACTCCCCAAAAGGGATGCCAAACTGAAAAAACGGACTCAGCAGCAGAAGCAATCCTTCCAGCAGCTCAAAAGCCAGCCCGTAGGCTCGAATCAACACATCGGCGAGTTATGACAATAAACAAGCAGGAAAACAGGTTTAACCCTGAAACCGATGAAAACGCAAAACATCGCAAATGTAAGCCGAACGTAAAAATTAAAAGTCATAGCCGAAAAGTACAATTCTTTAGCCGAAGCCCATTCAGATGGTTTTCCCCAACGACGAGTCAAGCAGTGTCTGGGATAAAGCGCTGCCACTTTCACCATTTGCCCATTTTGCCTAAAATCTCTTCAGATAAAGTAAAAACAGTAAAAAACGAACCCAACTATGTTCAACAACCACCGGCTGAGGAAAAATGTTTGACCATCCATCTTTTTGCTCAGGCTCGTTTTCGTTCTCCCAGGATCTGCCACTGCGACGGTTATATTTGTATCTAAAGAAATGCTGTCATTGCTTGTTTCAGACTTAACAACTCAGCGGCTGTACGAAAAAAGAATTTGCACGACAGTAACCCTAGAAAGTCCGAATGACATGCAAGAGCATCTTAGTCGAACCTGCTCTCTGCGGTGGGCAATTTCCAGTTTGGTGCTTCAGAACTTGTGAAAAAAGTAGCGAACAATATCATAACACAGAACCTACAAAAAGTGGACCAATCCGAAACAGAGGATCTGAAAGAGACTGAACAGCTAGCAAATTTTACGATTTCGGAACTCATGGGTTAAACAAGAGTGTGGAAAAACGGATCATATAATTCAAAATCCAAATCCCAGAAAGAACACAGCAGACCGATGGAAAGCGGTGGGGCATTAATATAGGAAAAAAAAAAACTGCGGACGAAGGCATAAATGATGAAACCACATCCTATGGCTCAATTACACTCTCAATCACATTCAAGCATTTGCGAAAGTTCAATCCCTTAATTTCCTCCTTTCATTGCAAATTGCGCAATAATGATATCACAGAATTACTACCAACATTCGAAAAACATGCTAGTCGCTAATCTCAATCAACAATATCCACTAAAATAATGCCGCCCTGCAGGCACTGCCTGCTGCATCTAGACACAACACTTCCAGCTGCAGCAGATAACGCCTCTGCCGATTAGACGGGCGGTACTTTTTATTTATAAAGATCGATAACTTCAACAAAGAAGTTCGGCATACCTTTTAACCTCTCTGACAGTTCTTTAGCGAACATTGCCTGTGCAAGTTTACTTTCTTTGTAGACTTTGAAACCGTCCCATTTCTTGCGATGTTCCGCATTCAAATCATCGAAATCAATGGCACAGCTTAAAAAAATTAACTCATTACCGATGGAATGGCCACATCTTTCATGATCCTCTCTCGTTCACGGCCGACTTGTGAACAAACAAGCTTGCCTAAACATAAGATAAAATAATTCTATGGATAAGTTTACTGGCTTGCCAGCCCATCAAATGAGAAAAAAGCAGTAGCTACAAGTGTTACCCAGTTTTGAGCTGAGGTCACAATCGGTCCGTAGGAATAGGGAAATCACAGAAAACAGCGGTAAAAAGGATGGAAACAAAACATCCTAGAAAATGAGGCCGCAAGTTACGCTGTCACCAGCCCAAATCACAATGTTGAAAATTGCGATGCGGAAGTAGTGATGGTAGTAATAAGCTCACATATGTATTTTCTATGAGACTTCCGTAACAATAAACTATGAAACCAAAGGTCGCTTGAAACTGTAGAGCTTTCAGTTATCAACTGTTCAGTCCCACCCGTGACACGCTCTACAGACTGAACGATTCATTACAGAGCATTCCCGAATTCTTTTCGTTTCTTACTCCGCTAAGCTCACATTTTCTGATTAAGCAAAGACATGAAGAAACTCACCAAATCTAGATTGCTACTTTCGGATGTCAGGCATACGTATTTAATTCTCGAAGCCTACTTAAACGCGCATAAGTCCCTATGTGTTCGTTTTCTTCATCACATCAAATGATGAGGCGGAAGGAACCCAGTCACTAAGTAATACGTTATTTTGGTTCAAAACTGTACGTTCACTCAAATCACCTATTTCTTCGGCCATAATACCGACATTCTTTTGGAGGAGGCTCAGAGTTCAATATGAGCAAACCGAATTCTTCTTTTGTGCCGAGTGACTCCTAAAAGCAATAAACCAAGTGATATCTGATACATGCATACTTATTACCTTTTTTCAACGCATCTGCATTTCCTAAGTCAAAGCCAATGAAAGTTTAAAAAATTCTACTAAACGATTAATCAATAATTCACTTACGTGAACCTAAAAATCACTCAGAGTGCGCTTTAAAAATAAATAGCACAGTTCAACTAACATAAGCAAAAACGAACTTGCGTTCAATAATATTCGTGTTGAGAAAGACAAGCCGTACAGGATTTGGCTGTGCGAGTATTTTATCCAGTAACAAGGCGGTCAACAAGAAGTATCCTAGATAATTGGTAGCCAGTGTCTTCTCTATGCCTTCCTGAAAACACAGTCTAACAATTACGCTTAACTCAGGCCATATTTTATAACACTCTCTGTCACAACTTTTTTCGAAACATATCGCAGTCTCTGCGCACAGCGCAATTCTGTGTTCCCTTTCTTATGTTCCCGCTGATATTACTCACTAGCAGGGTATACAAACAAAAGGAAACGGTGGGAGCCGAACATGACATAAGACGCTGACAATGCGCATAAAGCAAACACAAGTTAAAGGAGCAATTTCATTTCTTTCTTTTTCAACTCTCTTCTCTTCTAACAAACTACACCGAAGTGGCTTGGCTTTATAACTCTTTCGAATTCTGCTCGGGCCATTTTTAATGGCGGAAAAGGAAACAAAACTTTCAAACACAAACCTTATTAACCAATCGTTCAGGTTCCATCGTTGCTGCATTATACACGATCCCATCGATACGATCCAATTCGAATTTACCTAAACAACTTCAGAAGTACCAATTTGGCGGATAGACGACTGCCTAATTTGTGAGAGACCTGAGTTCGACCTCTGGTCGGTCACCTTTTGCATTTTTCACGCACTACTACTTATAACGTCTTCATCCAAACAGTGAAAACAAAGAAAGAACAGGTTCACCATCAACGAGGTCCATGGCCATCTAGGCAACCACGAATCGGTTCTGAGATGTGCCATCTAGCAGGGTCACCACAAAATTTCATTACCTCAAAACCGAATTTTAAAAAAAACCTTGTGAGAGTTTTGCAACAAAGGCGCGTATCGAATCGAAATCCTCCAGATTGCACTGCCTACAGTAGACTTGTTTATTGCGCGTGTTAAGCACAATATCCCTTCGCACTTTTACGCACTTATCACGGTTTCTGCAATTTAATTCCAATGCATCACAATGCCAATTCGTGAAAAATACCGATGCAAACAAAGATCGTTTCGTTAATGAATTCAGTTCAATCAATATACTTAGGAAGAGAATATAACCAGAAACCGTTAGCCAACTCTTAATTTATGCTACCATGAACGAATCAGCAAACTAAATCTCGCAAACATGATCTGAGCTAAACGGCGAGTGTTCGCAATCGAAATTTTGTACAGTACAAATAAACGCGAAGCGCGTTTGTTTTTGCGATGCAAAAGCGGTGGTCACAACATTTGCCTAATGACTCATGTGAACGATTCATTTCGAGTACTGTCTATCCTTCGTGGTCAATCTGATGGCCTCATTTGGCCATTCTCTTCCTAAACTAAACTAAACTTTCATTGCTTGATAACTTCGCAATGAAATATGAACTCTTCTGCAATTAACGACTGTCAAAAAATTGATTTCAAACAAACAATTATCTCTCTCACCTGCAAGCCATAATGACCCTTGCATTACGTTTCGCAAGCTCTTCGGTAGTCATCTGTCCGATGCCCGAAGTAGCACCTGTTACAATATAGGTTTTGCCAGTCAGGTCTTCGTCGAGATCGTATTTCGAACCCGACTGTGTCATACTGTAAACGATAATAGCCTTCTAATAGTGCGCCATAAATTCCTAACACATACAGTACCTCCATTCGACGACATAGTTTGCACGAGTTCACATCGACTTTTTTACCATTGAAGTTATCGGACAACTTCATCTCATCTAGGAGCAATAATGAATGGAAATAAATTCTTCTCTTAAAGCTGGAATGTGATGTAAGGATTATCCGAAGAAATACCTATTCCGAATTTTGGTAAAAACAATATTTATGGATTACATTTGAAGCTACCCATTCTGTTCTTTCCATATAGGATCCCCCGCCTCTTGTCTCATTCCAGACATGAAATAGATGTATTAGCAAAGCAGCATAGAAGCAAAAAAAAAGATGATAAACATTTATAAAAATGTCGACAAAAACTTACTCCCAAATGTGGTAAGCACCGTAAGCAAGACCAAAAGCGGAAAATCCGAGAGACCACGGCGATGTGATGCCACGTATGAGACGACGCATCGCCACTTTTGCTCAAATACACAGCCACTTTCAACGTCAACACCAAAACAAAAACAGGCACACAAATTGCGGCTGAACAAAAACAACTCATCTTACATCGCTGTCAGAAAAAAAAAGAGCAAAACGTTTTCAGTGGCGATTCTCAGCACTCAGGTTTAAGCCAGATCCCGCGCTAACTACTTTAAAAGTACGACAACTACTACCACGAACGGCATTTGAAGCATCAGTTT
>JPKZ01000521.1:39495-50770 GCA_000803305.1 Toxocara canis
AAAAAAAAGGCTGCAATATAACACTTTTACGGTAGAGCACCGCACAACGAGGGGGCTTTACCCAGCTGTGAGTGCCATATTTCGTTTACTTCTTCGATTCGTTTTGTCCCATTTCCAAGCATTACTGCAAACGTTGCACAGCGAATTCACAAACGATCATTCAGTGCATCGTTTAAAAAAAAAAATTCCGAAATTTGAATACAATGGATTTGTATGCATTGTATATGTAATAATAGAAATTTGGCTTAAAACGACATGCAAATTTCCATAAAGTGCATATACTTATAAACGCTTTTTCAATAGTCGATGGATCGAAAATGAAATCTGGACCAGCTCATGAAGAATTTTTTAATCATCGTGTACAATCAGCTTTTAGTCGTTGCGTTTTTTTTTTGCTCTAACATCAAT
The DNA here is from genome assembly GCA_000803305.1 of Toxocara canis. Lineage (NCBI taxonomy): Eukaryota > Metazoa > Nematoda > Chromadorea > Rhabditida > Toxocaridae > Toxocara > Toxocara canis. Next base: position 39,904 of record JPKZ01000521.1, read on the forward strand.
CATACCAAGCTCAGCCACAAATATTAAACATGGACAAATCCATAGGAATTTCTTTCCGAGACGCAATATGTCATTTCGCAATCAGAAGGATTTTCCAAATTTCAGCAGGCAATATTTCGGTCGTTATTAATTAAACGAAGTCTATCAGATCGTTGCAAAAAATGACAAAATTGTTGGCCGGAGCTTCAATTATAAGCACTAAAAAGTTGCTGTTTATTTATTCGATATAGTAAATAGAAAAAAAAACAGAAGTCAATATTTAATTGCTCAGGACAAAAGCGGAAATATAAACCACAAAAACGCGAAGCAACGGAATAAAACAGTCACCATCACCAAAAAAAAAATCGTACTATTGAACAGAAACCCAAATCCCAAGACAGGACGAGAAATATCAGTGAAAGAAACAATCACGATTTCTCACTCTTTATCAACAACCATTAACACTAAAAAATATTTCTCAACCCACATTTATCGACCAATCAAAAGTGTCGATTTGTTTCAAAACTGCACATTGTCCTTTAGAATGCCTATTATGGAAAGGCGCTTCAAAAGTCAGAAGTCAGCCTAGAGATGATTTAATGCATTGCATATGAGGTTAAAATTCACTCTAGACGAGTTTCTTAGCCTCGAAGAATCCCTTCAAATGTCGCATTTGCCATGCACCGGTCAATAAAAGCACTGCCGTCTGTGCCACCGCCCACCACAGCACACGTGAGTTCGTATTCTCACTTGTTGCACGAAAACGTTCCTCCCTTCAAAAAAAAAAACATTTATGTTAACTGTCTGAAAACGGCTCGAGATAAGACGTTACGTTATTTGATTTGGCAAAATCGTTCTTGGCCAAAATAAACTGATCATTTGTAACAGACATATAGATCTTACTAGTAGTTTCGCTTCAAAACTATTTTATTTCGCAAACTAAAGCCTCATTGTGAATTCAAAACTGGCAAATTAACGGTCGATTAGTGCTCCCTTGATAATCCAAATAAACGTACCATAGAATAGCATCCTTTTAAACGATGATGAAAATAACAGAACGTTGAAATAAAAAGACAGAAATGATTGACGATGGGCGATCGATAGCCACTCGATTACTTTTACCTATTTATTTCATTAGGCTGTTTGCCAAATAAGAGAAAAAATGCATATGTATATATGTATGCACATATATATACATATATATATATACGTATATATATACGTATATATATATATATATATATATATATATATCGCGAAACTTCAGCACCAAAAATATGAACTTCTTCCGAACAGCCGTGAACTTCTTCCTAATTTTATTCAAATCGGTTGGAAAACAAAGAATTATAGCGAAAACCCTTGCCCAGGAACAACCGAAGAATTACGAACAGCGGAAAGCATTCACAAACTTGCCGACTTCAAAACAGATGATTTTCAGATTCGACCCCGTGTTAACTGATTCACCTACATCTCTCAAGGTCAGTGTTTCTGGCGTTAAGAGATGAAAATGATACTTGGAACGACGCTAAAACTTTCTAGTTCCACCAAAAGATCATAACATACAAAGCTGTAAAATGAACAGAGTCACAATGGCAATAATGCGTACTGCGTTTTGCGCTCATGTGCAGATGTGTATCACAAACTACCGTAAAGCAGGAAAATTATATGTAACGCTTTGTCTTAATTCGAACATTTTCGGCCTTTCCAAATGCTCACTTCCCGTAAAGTAAAGAAGAGCGGCGAAACAACAAAGAATGGAACCTGTATCTCTGATAGTTTTGTTCCTTGGTGATCTGCTCAACTTGGTCAAGCAATTGCCTTATACGTAGTTGCAACTCGTTTAGCTTATCCTTTGCTGCTACCTAAATTCCCAACAAACATCTCTTCACGATTAAAAATAATTCTTAAAAAAAACAAGCGTCAATTTCGATAATGCTCTTTTACGATAATCAAAACAAAGTAACTACAATCAGGAAATGTTTTGCCATCTATATGGCATATCAAAGAGCGCAGAGAGCTAAAATTGAATACCAGTCATAAGTGCTTTTTCACATAACAAAACGATGTAGTGCACAAACTTAAAAGTCAAACTTGGAAGCTTAAACTTATACGTAAGGGAGGAGATGGAAGGGGAAGGGATGGGCGGACGAATAATGAAGGGGTGCCGGAGGGTGAGTGTACCGGACTGAATCTTGGACGTCGATCCCTTTTATTGCTGAAAATAATTTTCTAATTCACAATGCAAAAACTCAGTGCGGAACTCGAATTTAAAATCCGAATCACGGGTATGAACTCTGCACATTTCTTATTAGAATTCATTTTCAAATTGTGCACTCATTTTTTGGTTGTCGGCTCTAAACATTACAAATTTTCTTCGATTGATACGGGCTCCTTCACCAGTAGGAATATGTGAACGAAAAGAAAAGGATATGAAATGAATACAGATGCTGAATGGTGGAAAAAATAAACGAGATGAGATGGAAATAAAATTCGAAGCGAAATCGGAACAAATATAGCGCTCAATGAGATGACATAAAGCTGGCAATATTGCATCCGATTCTGAGTTTTCAATCCGCTGTGGTAAGTATTGCTACTTTAACATCGAAATGGATACAAATAATCTTAGTGATTCAAAGATTATTCCATGTTTTTCTGAGTTATATTTAAAACATGAAAATATATGGGTAAGTTATTGAAAGCAGTAGTCAATAAAGTTAACTAAAGTGTAAGGAAAATAAATTACAGATATGAGAAAGTTGAAAGACTACTCCAATATACAAAAAGTGACCTTTTCATAGTCCTGTGCATGCTCTCCAGCCTGAATATCAAGATGCACACGCAGTTGGGCGCCACTAAACCATGCGGTTGAGTTCGAATACAAACAGATCACGTGCTCACCAGGTGTATGCGAAGTGAACGTAAAACGACCCTCACTCGTGTACAACTTCGACAGAATCACCTTGAATGGTAGTTCTTCCAGTCATTAAAGTGCGGCTAGAGGAGGTGTTGTATTGATGTCAATGAGTAGCACGTACTATATAAGCCGAGGGCCAATATAAACCACACATTTCTACGCTTATCCGTGACAGCGAATATTCCACATATTAAGAGTCCTCATAACGGAAAGTACTCAACGATAATGTTTTAAGCTAGTTCGAATGACATTTCTTTCCGATAGATGTTTCCACTAAAAAAATCGAACGGTACCATAGTTTGTGCAAGCCGGGCACTAAAAAATCCCTCGTTTCCAGATGTCAACATCCATTCAGGATGCTAATAGTCAGAAAGAGTCTACAAATGAAGTAATATAAAGCAGGCCGAAAATGACACTGACAAGACCTACTTTTTCTTCGGGATCCTTAACCTCCACGTGCATACCAATGTTGGGATAATCGCCATATCCTTTCGTATTCGGATCATACAATTGCACCTTGTAATTACCAATTACCATTGTCTCGTCGGGAATTTCCTCGATGAAACATTTGCGTTCCGTTTCAGCAATGTGAAAGTAGAGCGAATGAGCGAAGTGTACCGTCCATATCAGCACCACCAAATGCAATATGCGCCTCATCTCGTTACCCTACGAATAGCACTTATCAAAACATATATGATCATTCAACATCAACCAAATAAGCGTACGAAAATTTTATACATCCTAGAATATCCGATCGCGATATGCTATCTCCTTCCACTGGATTCACTCCAAGAAAAATACTACGAACTCCGAAACTCCTATTCATAATTAAGGAGTAAACAACACTTGAATATTCATAATTAAGGAGTAAACAACACCTGAATATTGCGTTTCTATAGATTCTCGCTATTTTCTGTACAAGGAAAAAAATGTTCTGCTCGCATGACGAATTGTTAATGACATGTCGCACACAAACAACGGAGAGCGATCTCGATTCCCCCGTTCACCACAGCAGCGAACAAGAGAACGATGATCCGCATTTGCTCAACCTCCTGCCCTCCTCCTTTCGCCGCCTTATGGACAAGTATTTCCATTATATGCTCAATACAAAAATGCCTCACGCAAAGTCCTTTCTAATTTCCCCTTCTGTCCAATTACCTTTGCGCATGCAAATTCACAGCTCTTAGATGCACTACTGCGTCTTGCTTATCCAGTCTTCGCGACGAAAGAGAAATTGAGCACACTCCCCCCCCCCCCCCCCCCCCCCCACCCCCTCTCCCCCCACCCCCAACCCTTCCTCTCATCTAGCTGTAACTCGAAACAAGCAAAATACATTAGATGAACTTTTCGAATGCAAATTTGACTGCCGAGGAATCCTTTTGCTCCACTTTTTTTTTCAATTGGTTGATATCTCACCCGCTCTCAGTTCTCTTCAGGTAGCATTAATTGCCACTTCCTATCTCTCACCTTCCGTTTCTTTCAACTTTGATGCATCGCAAGACCATAATGCACGACAGCTCGCTCACAAAAGCCAACTACGAAACAATTAAATAAAATTATCTTTTTGGTTTTCTTGAAAAAGAATCTCAACATTACGACAAAAAAACTTATAAAACTCTTATAAAAGCCTCAACATGAATAAAGAAGTCTATATTTCAGAATACTGTCGTTTCGCAGACGCATATTCGATAAATATTCGTATAAAGTATATTGTACTCGAGATCGTATATAATGCGTTGAGCATTAATTAGCATAAACTTATTATACCAACTCTCCTCGACGCATTACATATGGTCTCTATTAGAATCCACCTTATACGAATAAAGAAGATATGTAACAACACGGTTGTGAACCGACGGCAAATTCTATGCCAAATCTCGGGCACAACAAACTCGATAAAAATTTATCGTTCATTTTTCAAAGCAAAAAAAACAAACTGAAAGAGGCAAGAATGCCGACGAGAACGAAATGCTTTAGAACAGAACAAAATTAGTACAGGATGAGCGATGTGAAATAAATCGAAATATTAGCGACGATCGTCATAGAACTGTGAAAAATAAAACATACATCACCAGTGATCATACTTACGAGTAAATATGAGGAAAACGGATATAAAAGCTCATAAACACAAAAACGACGAAGAAAATAACAATTGCGTTTTACAGACAGAAAAAAAAGAAAACAACTCTTAAAGCTGTTTCACTCTTATATTCATAATATTTATAGCTTATTTCATTAAACCATACTTTCTCTGCCGAAACGAATAACGTCTATTATTGGCATGCCGGATAGGCGAAATAATGAATGATTCTCCATTCACTAGGAGATGCGGAGAAGCAAAACGATAGATGGAGCGCAAAAATGGGTAGAAGGGAAAATGGAAACAAGAAGGAGAGGGAGGAGATCGAAAGACCGCATTGAATCGGTTGTATTTTCATATGTTTTATCATTTCGAGAAAAAGCAATTTACTGTGCCGTGTTGATATCACTACGAGTAAGAAAATACGTTATGGCATTAATGAGGATCTCGAGCAAGCTCAAGCAAGCTCAAGCAAGCTCGGTGCATAAACGAACAAAGCAAAAGCACAAAGCAGAACAGCAATATTCAAAAAAATGAAAACAACACTCTACGCAAAACAAATGACTCGACTAGAGAGAGCATTAATTAAGGCAAGAAAAAAAAGCATCTGGGTTTGCATAAAACTAACAAAAACAAAACAATCATCATACTAAAACAAAAAGCATAAAGTCGGGGGGCAAGAAAGCTAATCAAAGAACAACGACAAAAAAAATTTGAACTTTTGTGCGCTAAGATATCATGTGGTGGGCTAAAACATAAATTTAAACCAACAACATGGCAAGGCCTCCGAGGAGATACAGAAATGATTACAATCTATAACAAGTATATTCTCAGAAACATAGTAACTCTTTATGAATTTACGTACACCACATTATCGTTTAAGCCACAAAACTATTCTTTTCGTTGATCAAGTCATATTTTGCAGGTACTCTAAAAGAGCACTTCTTAATTCCTATTCTTATAATTTCCATGGAAAAGTCAAGCATGATTGTTTTTAAAGTTCCTTTTACACAATAGCTTTAGGATATTTTTCAGTTTTTTTTTCCTAATAGTTTTAGGAAAAACAGACGTCCACGTCGTTCATATAGCCGGAAATAAAGCTTAAGACCATTGTCATCTCACAAACTATCCCTAAAGATAATGATCAACAAAACTATTGCACTATCAAATGGTAAATATTGCCAAATACCGAAAAGGTACAACATCAAATACATATCTTAAAGGCATTTCAGTAATGCTCACACGCATCGTTACTAATATGGATCAAATTAAAGCAGTCTAGAAAATAGTTAATAGCTTTAGCTGTAACAAAAATAAACATTAAAGAATTCAAACTGGCACCAAAACGATAACCCTTGCCAAACAATGACGTAAATATCGGCAAAACAATAATTCATTATGGAAAACGCACAAAAAATTATTGACTTTGAAATCGAAATCAAATCGAATGCGATTAACAAGCCTTAAGAGCGCTTCGGAAAACCATTCCTAATTCATAAACCCATAGATGCATTCTGGGCTAATCAATCGATCATCCCACGGGCAAAAAAGTAACATCTGGATGGAAAAAAAAATCAACGTGAGACGTTTTTTTTTGTAACAAATAAGTTTGGTATAATATTGATTCAAATCCCTAAGAGTCTTAAAGGATAAAAGCTTGAAAATCACTCTTCTAGTGCAAAAGTTTCTTCTCTGCTCCCCTCACCCCTTCCCTTGCTTTTTTCCTCCCACCCTATGGAACTCAAAGGTGGAGCGCTTTCAGACGAAGCATATAAACACATAAAAACGATCGAACAGTCCATTTAAAAAAAAAAAAAAAGTTTGCTGACAAGATGCGTGTGACGACAGGATTCATCCCAACCACCTCCTTCACTTTCCACCACCTATTTCCAACCGGTCCGGAAGAGAGATCGAATTAAACTGCGATTAAAATTCAGCAGCTCGTCAAAAAAAAAAGCAGCGGTGTTTATGCAACAATGTTTTACCATCCCATTTCAGTTTTTGCACGCGTTGCAAAATGTCATCAAACATCACCGGCATTAATTTTTGCACATTATATGTTTGGTTTAATTTGTTCTCATGGATCAGCATTTGTTATAAACCTAAACATAGCAGCCCCTGCAATTTGCTCATTTCTCTGTGGATCATGCATAGTCGGGAAAAATCTCTACTCGTTTTCTGCACAAACTCTTTTGCGGATTATGTTCACCTTCACCCTCTACTTCAGGAAGAAAAGTTGCCCGTTGCCCATATGTAGTTATTATCATCCCGAAACTGTGACGAAAAATAACAGGTGTACATAGGTTGAACTCACCTTTACCGGCTAATTACCTCCTAACCCGAAAAGAATTGAACATTTCAAAGCATTGCTTGTCATATGAACGTTTGTACAGTTCTTCCTCACAAGAAACACCCCTGTTATGATGTCCAGCACGAAGATGGTTGCACATAAACACTACCACTCAGAAGAATATAAAGCATTTGGCATTTTCGCTTCAGCTGGCAAGTGCTCCACCATATCGCTACACGGCTATATAAAACCTGCGCTTTTCCAAAATATCCCTCTAGCAAGAAAAGCAGCGTGCGAGCATGTAGACCGAACAGGGAAGGCAAAAGGGAGGATCGTGGTTTTGAATTCGATGTAACGATGAGATTTTTTTCTCGTTGCCTTACCTATATTACCCATAATTTGCGCTCGAGTGTCTTTACGTTTAATTACGGATAGTACTATTCACTACTCATATTTGTGCAGCCATGAATATCTTAATCACACTTTCAATTACTGTCAAAAAAAAATTCCCTTCGATAAGCACAGTAACGCAGTTTTAGAGTGAAAGTCGGGAATGCCTTGTCCTCTTCTCATTTTGTGCTCAGTGGGGTGCCTCAAGGTAGCATTCTAGGGCCTCTATTATTTTTGCTTTATGTCAATGATCTTCCAAAGAGCTTGCTAAGTTGCTGTAAGCTCTATGCTGATGATGTGAAGATATACAGACCTATTACAGATCCCCAGTTCGATTACAATGTGCTACGTCAGGACATGATTTCACTGGAACAGTGGTCACAGCTATGGCAACTTGATATATCCCCTGAGAAATGTTTTGCCCTGCATTTAAATTTCTCGACTGAATGCCCTCTACATTTATGCGGTTTCGATCTTCCTGCAAAGGAAGTGATGAAGGATCTAGGTGTTTATGTGAGTTCCGACCTCAATTGGCATAATCATTGTGTTGAAGTTTCGCGGAGAGCTGCTCAAGTAGCGAACCACATTCTGCGCGCTGTGCAATACAGTAGCGTTGAAAGTTATCGGAAAGCCTTCGTTGCTTACTGTCGCCCCATCTTAGAATACTGTACTCAGGTCTGGTCCCCGTCTGTGAAAAGGGATATCGAAATGATCGAAAGAGTCCAACGACGATTTACTAAGATGGCTTTTAGGAAAGCTTTTCGTGGACCGTTCCAGCCCAATTATGAGCAGCGACTTCGCATTTTTGATTTGAAACCTCTATGGTATCGAAGAACTCAGTTCGACCTACATTTATGTTTTAAGATTGTTAAAGGTTTTTCGGGAATTCCGTTCAAGAGCATTTTTTCTTTTACAAAGTTTGCATCACGCTCGAGGTTTCACCCTCTGCAAATCGAAAGGAAGACAACGAGTCGAACTGATGTGCTTAACTCTTTCGCTTTTCGTGTTGTACCTATCTGGAACTCCTTGCCATGTGATGTCGTTATGGCTGGTAATTTGTCTTGTTTTAAGCGACGCTTGGAGCAGTGTGATCTAACGACAATACCTGCTGCTTGCCGGCTGTAATTCATTATCGACTGTTATTATGCATGCCTACATGTCCATTTAAATAAAGATTCTCTCTCTCTAACTTGAAATTCTATTCAGTAACTCTCAAACACAATGTTGCCGTTAACTAGAAAAGTTGCACCGCCCAAGCGAACAAACATTCTTCTAAGAATATGGAGAAATAAAGCTAATAGTAACAATGCATGTATTCAACACATGTGCATAATGGATGAAGTGCAAATGCAATCAATCATCGTTGAAACTATTCAATTTGTCAACTCGGCAAAACCACAAGAGGTAGTCATGAAATTCTTTGCAATCAGCTTTTAGTACACCCGAATCTTGTATAAGTGTCCCCAGAGCCACGCTAAGGCTGCTAGTCCCGCAATAAATAAAGGCGCATCTAAAAAGGCGGTTTCTCGAATACCCATCTTTGTCTGTGGTCCGTATCATCGCATGGCATCAATACCAACACAGTCTCGTCTTTCTGCATGTTTTCTGGCGTTCGTCTGATGAGAGCGACACACGAATCTTTATATTTCAACCTCCCTTCTGATTCCTCCAATGTCCACCTTCCATCCACCTTTAAACAAAAACAGTCACGACTGACCTACAACTTCAACTGGCCTACGGCTATTTCTGAACCGTACATGTACTTACAAATACCGCAACTGATACGAATCAAACTTTTGTATCCCTAGCATGCTAACCTGCCAATGAAGCTGCTTGCACAACTTCGATCTAAAGGGTCACTATTCAAAACTTATATATCAAATGAACCTGTGGTTCAAAGTACGCATGCCTTTACGATCTACAACTTAAAACACATATAAGCACCAAAATGACTTAACACTCCTAACGCTCGCATCATTATGAATTCGAAAAATTGTTGAAATCCTTAGATCACCAAAGACAGAGATATATTCAAACGGCGACTTAACGAAATTTCAACATCGGCTTCACAAAGCATTTCTCCTAAACTGTTTGTAGACGATAAAAAAGCGAATTTCAATTAGATTCTTATCTTCAAACAACGGATCCCATGTGCTGTAAGTCGACAAATATTTAAAAAAAAAAAACCTGAATAAATACGTTCTATTATTTCTTAGTGAAATTAAGGCAGCTCAATTCTGAGAACAAACAAAGAAACAAATAAAAACAAAAAGCAAAAAAGAAAAACATCGACGAACCGTTTCGCATTTTTGTAACGAAACAACACCGATATCACTATCACTCATACAAAGCCTCGTGAATGGACTCTTAATTGTTCCTTTTTCTTTATCGAATGCCCACTCCTGAAAAATTCGTTCGTTTCATTAATTCGGACCGATACCTCATTTCCCCACTCTTCCTTCTTTCAACTGTTGGTTTCTGTTCGAACGTCATTACGCAGTAAGCAGTGACGTGCTGTAAAGAATGGTAGGTAGAACTGACTAAAAAAAAGAGTAAAAGAGAATGCCGATTGTTTGTTTTCGCTTCTGAAAGCAATTGTTTCTTAATGAAAACGTAAACATGACATCATCACATCACGGTCAATTTCATCGATATTCTATTTGAAACCTAAAAGAAAAAAAAATTAAATTGCCGCATTAATCCGTTAACATTTCAGTCGTCTTCGCTTCGTCTACGCAACATCTCATAAGATTCCATGAAATTCACAAAAATTCGAAGCGAACAATTCAATTAAATTCAAAAACTAAATTTTTCATACTTTAACTAACAAGATCATTTTTGACTGGCACAATCTGAATACTTCAGAACAACCAAACACTTTTTTTCTCGAATCACTAAACGAGTGAATAATGTTGAAACAAAACTAAGAACCTGCAAAATCATTGGGGAAATGAATTTCCTATGCGCTAGTGTGACATAAGCAGGTTGCACACATAAGGCCCTCCCTCCTCATCAATTTCCACCCACCGCCCTATTTTCCCCGCTTAGGAGGAAATATTCACAAATCTAAGCCCGATAACTAGCTGGAGTCACAACCGACTCCAAAACAAAAGAAAAGTAGCGTGAAACGAAAGAAAAAGCCAGAGAAAAATGAACGAAAGAAAGAAGGTAGCAAAGCACATAAAGCTGAAAATTAAAGTCGCAACGACGTCTT
>JPKZ01000521.1:69436-79943 GCA_000803305.1 Toxocara canis
AGATTCGTCCCCTCCTCAAAGTTGCGAAAATATTAAACATTTCCTCGGTTAAAAAACCCGAAGTCTATAAGTCTATAACTTGTTCAAGAGGTGAGAAAATTATGAAATAATTTGTTAAACAACACGGACATAGTCATAAATGTTCGTTAAAATGGAGAAAAAAAAAACAGGTCAGCGAGGATCAGGAAGGTATACGATTGATTTCTCTGCCTCCAAATGTAAAAGATTCTTCTGAAGCTTTTCATTCTTAATAGTTCGACAAAAATAAAACGATAGAACTTTAGAAAAGACGCAATTTACACAAATCAGATGATGGATTAAGATAAACTGCTGCTTTTACACAAAGAAAACCAACCCAAAACATAACGTAAGGCAAAAGAGCTGCTTAGCTGAGAAAATTTAGGAACGAATATGCTTAAATTAAGAACAAACCGCACCAAAAATACGCCACAAATACTGCATGATCTCTGAGGACATAAATAGCCATAACTGAGCACAAAACCACATCCTTATAAACCTTGAACAATTCATTACAAAAATATTATTGAGGGATTACAAAGCATTTTCTACAAAACTGTGAGCTCGCCGCTTCTATCATCACGTCACAAGTCAGCTAGTGTAGTTTCTTAGGCTCCAAAGAAAGTTTTAAAACAATTGAAACAATTTATTTACTACTGCACCTGCTAGAAATATCTCTGTGCATTTCTCAGAGCATAACAAAAGTTAGATAAAAGCAACAATATAGAGGAAATAACGCTTCTCTTTTGACGAAATTTAGAATGACGGGAGGTCACGCAATGAGATATGTGGGAACTATCGAGTATTAAAAAAGACATAAGAAATAAAGACATAAAAAGACATAACATAAAAAGGCAAAAAAGACATTTTAAAAAAAACGACGCAACTAAAACACTCGTTAAAAGGCGCTCATTAAAGTGAAATTAGCGCATAAAAGTACCATTGGTACTAGAATGAACTAAAAAGAGGAAAATTCCGCTCACAAATGAGGATCGAGGAACGCTACTGAGACGGTAATAATGACTGAATTTGTATCATAGGTCGGCATGATATGTGATTTGACAATAAGACCAGTCGATTCTACAAATGTGGTAAAAAAGGAACATTTACACCGAGGAGAGGTAGGCTGGGAAGGGGAGGGTAGAATGGGCGGGGAAGTAGATACGGCGTTGATCAACGATTCAGCACGACAAAGGGCGCCGGCAAGTGATAGAAAGAACCCTAAAGAAATAACGGGAAGAAAAAATTTAGAGCACTTTGAGAGGAGGGAGTGGGAAAAAGGAAACCGAAACTGCATATAAATCTTCGGTCAAAGGCTTCTCATCGAATCAGCCATACTACATTATCTACATAAAACGATGATTTCCTTTAAAAAATTCACTCGCGTCTATTTCTACTATTTCGGACGAACGCTGATTCCGTTCCTCGGTATGGCGATAGCCATACCCGGTACGCTTACGAATGGTTATACTTCGGCCTTTTTTGTTCTTCAACGTCCAACACTCACCAACCTTCAAAACAATCGGTTAGGAACTCAGCGATGGAAATTTACATCATGAAGGTAAAAAAGCCCCATAAAAAATTTTCTAAACAGTTACCGACCAGACCTTATCTAATGCATAAAATCGTACTATCATTAACCATGGCTCCAACTACTTAGGCGATAAGATATACGATTCAACTTCTTATGCTTTTTCACATACATTTTACAGTAAAATAACGGTAAGATTTAACAGCGTCACATGCAGATACAGCATAATCTCTGCACAAGCCCTATCGCCCAATCTTGTTGCATATTCACAAGCAGCATTTCCCCTCGAATATTCACCCAGGTTTCACACTTCAAACCCAGCAACCTATAAGCTGCTCCATTTCCTACATGATGATTATTAAAAATTAACATTTTCTCCACTTCCGGCGGCTCGAAAACAAACTCATAACTATTTTGTCGCACAGCAGTCGTCACGATATTTGCAGGAGGTAAGAAAACATATATGTGCTGCACTTTCAATGCAAATTACAAACTTTAAATTAACACATAACGCCGTCTTTCAGCCGTTCCTTCAGCTTAAGACGTTCCGAAATACTAAACTTATTAACTGCTGTAAGTATGCGTCAACAAGATCACAACACTTCATAACAGTTAAAGCACACAAAAAAAACATTGTGCTCCACAAACATACCTTCAAAGTCCCTTAATTCAAAAGAGACCATCCTCAAATTTTGGAGTTTTCAACGCATACAGTACAAACCACAGCAAGAGAAAGTACCAGAGCCACGTAAGTTTTCAGAATTTTAGACAACAACAGTTAGAGTATCCAATAAAATCCCGAAGAAATCGTCTGAAACTCCAAATTTATGGCCATGTTCGGGTATTTGTAAATGTATATAGCTGATGCGACCGAGAATATTTGATAGCAGATTTTCTGCCGCAATTCAAGTTCGGTTTCCGACAGGAACAGGAAACAAAACATGGAAAACGCTGAACGCGGATAGCTGTTTAGGATATCGTCGTCGACGGCAACTAGCATCGTCGACGGCAACAACTCGACAAATAATTCAATAAGAGGAACTCATGTGAGAGTCTGCTTAAAAGGACTACACAGCTATGACTACAAACATTAAACGCTGGGCAGGCAGCTCATGCCTTTCATCTCTCTCCAACTTCCCTTCCTCTCCTCATTTCCTTACTCCCCATTGTCTCCATTCTAAAAAAAAATTAATAGATGTGAGATCTTGCAGATCGTTGTCAAATTATGTGGCTAAATCGCTGCTGGCAGCCGTCTGGCGGCATTCCACCGCCCAAAACCGGCTATCACTTTATGCCACTTGCAGGAAGGCTATAAATTTGAGACATACCCAGGCATGGCTATCCGTCACAAATCTGTTTTAAAATAACTAGCAACCGTTTTAATAACTCAGCGAGACAAATTTAACACAGTGGAATTCACTTACTCTCCAAAATCGACGAAGCGCGCCGTTGGGACGCGCGCAAAGTAGAACTGCTTGTAGTCATCCAGCCATATTTCGGCTGCTCTTCTCGTATTCCTGAAATTTAAAAAAAAGAATAAACAGAGTGCAGCGAAGTGGGAATAACCTCGAAAATAAAATCTTTTTAGACCTCTCCTTTATTTCCTTACCTAAATTAACATTCCCTGTTCAGCGTCTGCATAATTGTTTTTAACCTTCGTAGCGGACACAATTATGTTATTGTATTCCTGAAATTAAAAAAAAAAATAAACAGAGTGCAGTGAAGTGGGAATAACCTCGAAAATAAAATCTTTTTAGACCTCTCCTTTATTTCCTTACCTAAATTAACATTCCCTGTTCAGCGTCTGCATAATTGTTTTTAACCTTCGTAGCGGACACAATTATGTTATTGAAGATTTTTGTTAATGCTCAAATCAAGCAGTGAATCCTAACCTTTCAAAGACACTCAGGCGACCGCCGCGAAACGTCTGGGAGCGTTGTGTGCTGAAAACGTGGCCTACTCGACTGCACGGAATGATCTCCAAAGAGCCACCACATTGCCAAACTCGAAACGAAAACTCTAAAACCAGTACCAATAAGCTTTAACCAATATTTACTTGTAAATCCCTTGAAACTTCAGAAATGGGGGAGGAAGAGAGAGAAAGATGGGAAGACGGCGTAAAAAACGGGCGGGGAAGTACGGACATGGCCTATGTACTATGTATCCTAGATAAATTATGCGACCGTCTGTCGGCAGACTGAGGCCGCTGCGCGCAATTTCTTTGATGAGCGCCTCCTGAACCCTGTTACAAATCATCATCTACAAAGCTTTGCCAAACCTTTTCTCAAATTTCCATAACCCTGCTGATTTCATGAAATATCAGTCTAAAAGCCAGCCCATCCCAGTTTGCTCCCCTAGTGATGTCGATAGTGCCTCATTTACCTTCCCTCTCTTCGAAATCTTCGTTTGGGATATTTTCTCTCCATGACACCGAAGCACAGTTCTTTCGTGGCTCATACCACCAACACCAGTTTTTTCCTCTGCTCTTCTAGCAGTAACCCGCATACTTTTTTCCTGTATTTTCACCAAAGGTTCGATTACATTGGATCGCTGCCATAGGGGAGATATTAAGGGCTGATTCTTTAATCCAGGCAAGACGATATACCTCATCCCAGATCTCTCAAAGGAATACTAGAAGCTCTGAAGCAGCAAAGTGTTTGGTTAAGTTCCAACACTTCCAACACTTCAGCGTGCTAGCGCCACTCACTCTTTCACAAATATTATAACCCGCTTTTGCTTCAGAAAAAGGAGTAGAAACAAATGGGCTCTACAATCCATTTTTCGATTTAAAAGTTAGTCGAAATTTCCAACCAAAGGTGCCTTTAAAAAATGGCAAAAACATTTTCATCTATCGCAATCACATTTTGCATACAAAACAAGCTGAAATGAAAGAAAAAAGGAAAGATACTTACCGAGATTCTCGCCACCCCAAACATCCATCATGGGGTCGTAAGTGCCAAGGGTTTCGAACCAGTTCTTCCTTAGCATAAAAATACCCCTGTTACAAATCATCATCTACAAAGCTTTGCCAAACCTTTTCTCAAATTTCCATAACCCTGCTGATTTCATGAAATATCAGTCTAAAAGCCAGCCCATCCCAGTTTGCTCCCCTAGTGATGTCGATAGTGCCTCATTTCCCTTCCCTCCCTTCGAAATCTTTGTTTGGGATATTTTCTCTCCATGACACCTAAGCACAGTTCTTTCGTGGCTCATACCACCAACACCAGTTTTTTCCTCTGCTCTTTTAGCAGTAACCCGCATACTTTTTTCCTGTATTTTCACCAAAGGTTCGATTACATTGGATCGCTGCCATAGGGGAGATATTAAGGGCTGATTCTTTAATCCAGGCAAGACGATATACCTCATCCCAGATCTCTCAAAGGAATACTAGAAGCTCTGAAGCAGCAAAGTGTTTGGTTAAGTTCCAACATTTCCAACACTTCAGCGTGCTAGCGCCACTCACTCTTTCACAAATATTATAACCCGCTTTTGCTTCAGAAAAAGGAGTAGAAACAAATGGGCTCTACAATCCATTTTTCGATTTAAAAGTTAGTCGAAATTTCCAACCAAAGGTGCCTTTAAAAAATGGCAAAAACATTTTCATCTATCGCAATCACATTTTGCATACAAAACAAGCTGAAATGAAAGAAAAAAGGAAAGATACTTACCGAGATTCTCGCCACCCCAAACATCCATCATGGGGTCGTAAGTGCCAAGGGTTTCGAACCAGTTCTTCCTTAGCATAAAAATACTGCCCGACATTACTGGCGTCCTAAAATAAGTCGAACATAAATTGCCGACAGATCTGGCGATATCGAAGGGAAATATTTAGGAATAACAACGCAAACAAAAATAACAGTAAAAATAACACCAGTCAGATTTTGTTCAGAGTTGTAAAGAAGTGCCGGAGAGCGGTCGGAAAACTTCCACCTTCCACATTAAATAGCACATCTAAAAAGTAAACATTTTCGATTCCCTTTTATGTTCCAAAGTGCTTTTGCTGAGATTAGTCGTTTCATGCTTTTTCATTGTGAGACTCTATGCGTTTTAACAAGCTCATCTACACTACTTTTTTTTCAAATAATCGCCAGCCACATCCACTCTACACTCACAAACTGGCCCGTTGGCAACACTTCCAACACTTCAGCGTGCTAGCGCCACTCACTCTTTCACAAATATTATAACCTGCTTTTGCTTCAGAAAAAGGAGTAGAAACAAATAGGCTCTAGAATCCATTTTTCGATTTAAAAGTTAGTCGAAATTTCCAACCAAAGGTGTCTTTAAAAAATGGCAAAAACATTTTCATCTATCGCAGTCACATTTTGCATACAAAACAAGCTGAAATGAAAGAAAAAAAGAAAAGATACTTACCGAGATTCTCGCCACCCCAAACATCCATCATGGGGTCGTAAGTGCCAAGGGTTTCGAACCAGTTCTTCCTTAGCATAAAAATACTGCCCGACATTACTGGCGTCCTAAAATAAGTCGAACATAAATTGCCGACAGATCTGGCGATATCGAAGGGAAATATTTAGGAATAACAACGCAAACAAAAATAACAGTAAAAATAACACCAGTCAGATTTTGTTCAGAGTTGTAAAGAAGTGCCGGAGAGCGGTCGGAAAACTTCCACCTTCCACATTAAATAGCACATCTAAAAAGTAAACATTTTCGATTCCCTTTTATGTTCCAAAGTGCTTTTGCTGAGATTAGTCGTTTCATGCTTTTTCATTGTGAGACTCTATGCGTTTTAACAAGCTCATCTACACTACTTTTTTTTCAAATAATCGCCAGCCACATCCACTCTACACTCACAAACTGGCCCGTTGGTGCTGCACCACACAAAACACCATAACTTACTTAATGGGTAACGTCGGATTGGCGCGTCTCTCATCACGTAGAGTGCTGCTAAGGTTCTGCCATTGAAACCGCAAATCCCAGTCGAAACCTGCAAAAGTATCACTCATGCAAATAAATCTGACTGAACGAACCCCTAATATACCATGTGACGCTAAAGTCATTCTCTCCCTCAACACTGCGCCCCTCCCCTCCCCCCTTCTCTTCCTGTAATACACTTAACTTCTAGAACCCCCTTCTAAATTCGAAGTTATACGGCATGGGCATTTTCAAATCAAAAGTTGAATGCCAAGAAGTACCACCGCGAAAACAGCGTTTAGATGAAAATTCGTAGGCATTTCACCAGCTCTGGCCAATCAACAGAAAACATGACTCTCCCTACTAGCAAATTTTAAAAAAAATATGAAGAACAAAGTCAGCAGGAAGTAGAAAAATGCTGATAATTTTTGTAAAGCAAAACAAGAAGTATTTCATTTCAACCTAATCTCTGAAATTTTCATGAATACTGCTACAGTTGGCGATTTCCAAAATAAAATTTAAAAAAATAGAGATCAAAGTATTTCTCACAGCATTAACCTGCCCCAGCGTTTAAAAAACTCTAACAATTTCCAACCGTAGTTATCAGAAAATAGTCACAATTTCCTATATCGCCTACTCATAGTATTTTTACATTTGAGAAAAACAGACAAGAAAAACGGCCTTCTCAACGGACGATAACCGGCAAAATGCCTAGGCATTTCCATTTTGAATGTATCCTCGAAACCCTCAAAAAACTGAATTCAGAATTGGCTGGCAGCGGAAAAAAAAGTAGCTAGAGCCGATAACGCATCGCATACTGATTTCAAAATGTAATGCACCAAAATCGCATAAAGCAGCGTCTAAATGTGTTTGGCTGAACTTCGTCTAAATGGATATAACTGAACTTATTTTGCTGTAAAGAATAAAGCCATCACCACTTTGTAAGGATCACAGTAAACTGTAAAACAAAAATTTGCCGCTCTAAACTTAACTGTTAACGTTTGGATCCACCATACTTGCCACGGTCATTTAGCCCGTTTGTGATTAGTGCAGCTGCCTTATTATGCCTTTCCTCATGCACGTCAAATTTTACATAAATCGACTCTGCCGACTGACAGTAGCACTACTAAAACTACTTTTCTGTTCCCATTTCCACATTAGGCCATTATTTGCCATTGTATCTCCACCACCCCCTCCAACCCCCTCCCCATGTCGAATTATAGTATACTAATTCCCATCATTACGAAGGTCTCCAGGTCTCCTTCCCCCAGTAACCAACCACCACTCGTTGGTTCATTACCACTGCTCAAGCAACTCTACCATCACCAACCTCCTCTAAGATTTGCGTTACCGGCCGCATAATCGAACGTATTCATATCGATAGTATCTATGACCGGTGCAACTAAATTTTACATAAATCGATTCTGCCGACTGACAGCAGCACTACTAAAACTACTTTTCTGTTCCCATTTCTACATTAGGCCATTATTTGCCATTGTATCTCCACCACCCCCTCCAACCCCCTCCCCATGTCGAATTATAGTTTATTAATTGCCATCATTACGAAGGTCTCCAGGTCTCCTTCCCCCAGTAACCAACCACCACTCGTTGGTTCATTACCACTGCTCAAGCAACTCTACCATCACCAACCTCCTCTAAGATTTGCGTTACCGGCCGCATAATCGAACGTATTCATATCGATAGTATCTATGACCGGTGCAACAACAACATGTGGATTTTCGTTCACGCGAGCTAACAGTGGTTCCAACCATTGCACATTACACTCACAGTGACTATCCAAAAACGTCACCACTGGCGCACTTGCCAATTGTGCACCTTTAATACGTGATCGCATCAAGCCTGAAGTTAATTACCCTAAGAAATGAAACACCAAAACATGGTTAAATGAGCAGATTTCAGGCTGATGATGATTTATTCTGCTAAATAAATTATAAATCCAAAAGCAAATCACTTTCATGGTCCGAAATCAACCAAAATAAGTTGGAAAAATTTATAGGCAAAAAAAACCATAAGCGATTTATGGCTTATAAAAATTTGACCCTCGCCCAAATTATTCAACACTTTTGGCAGTAAAAGACAACTGGAAAATAAAAGCTGAGAAAATGATCTTCTTATTGAAAGCATAAAGCATAAAGAGTTGTTAATCGTACTTTCTATTCACACCATTTTTTCTTTTAAATTGTCTCTTCGTCATTCCCACGTTGAACAATGCCATTATACAAAGCAATTCTCATTTATGCACTGACGATAGCGATGACTCCAAATTATGTTATGAAACATTTCTCATTCATGTGTTTACTGGTCGCATGCGTGCTATGAAACGCAACACTAGCGTATCGTGGTGAGAGGACGAAAAGAAATAGAGGACAAAGAAAATCAGGAAACAAAGTTTCGAAATAGAAGGGGGGTGGCAAGAAAGGAAGGAGATTCCGTGGGTGTTATGAGTCCAAGCGTCGAGACAGGGAATTTCGGAATTTCCTCATTCATTTTCCAGCACATCCGGCGCATAGACAGGACTTTAAATCCGAAGATGGCCTACTACACTATATTACTTGATAATGAACGATTCACTTCATTCAAGAGCGCGTTTTTCATGAACGGTAAATGTTTCCCTCGCTGTTTTGCAGTAAAGATAGTCCAGTCTACAGAGTTCGATTGAAAACATGGTTAAATGAGCAGATTTCAGGCTGATGATGATTTATTCTGCTAAATAAATTATAAATCCAAAAGCAAATCACTTTCATGGTCCGAAATCAACTAGAATAAGTTGGAAAAATACATAGGCAAAAAAAAACCATAAGCGATTTATGGCTTATAAAAATTTGACCCTCGCCCAAATTATTCAACACTTTTGGCAGTAAAAGACAACTGGAAAATAAAAGCTGAGAAAATGATCTTCTTATTGAAAGCATAAAGCATAAAGAGTTGTTAATCGTACTTTCTATTCACACCATTTTTTCTTTTAAATTGTCTCCTCGTCATTCCCACGTTGAACAATGCCATTATACAAAGCAATTCTCATTTATGCACTGACGATAGCGATGACTCCAAATTATGTTATGAAACATTTCTCATTCATGTGTTTACTGGTCGCATGCGTGCTATGAAACGCAACACTAGCGTATCGTGGTGAGAGGACGAAAAGAAATAGAGGACAAAGAAAATCAGGAAACAAAGTTTCGAAATAGAAGGGGGGTGGCAAGAAAGGAAGGAGATTCCGTGGGTGTTATGAGTCCAAGCGTCGAGACAGGGAATTTCGGAATTTCCTCATTCATTTTCCAGCACATCCGGCGCATAGACAGGACTTTAAATCCGAAGATGGCCTACTACACTATATTACTTGATAATGAACGATTCACTTCATTCAAGAGCGCGTTTTTCATGAACGGTAAATGTTTCCCTCGCTGTTTTGCAGTAAAGATAGTCCAGTCTACAGAGTTCGATTGGATCTGAACTGTACGATTGTAACTGGAAAGATGCCTACCTTCTCGTTTTGTGTTTCTCATAACAATCACCTTCTCAACAGAAGTCAAATCCTTGCCAACTGTTTCTGAAAAAAAAAATAAAACGAAAATTTTGTAACATAACGTGGGAACTCATAAGTTCGCAAAATTTGATCGGAAGGTATTCACTGATTTCATGAACTTTTAATTTATTCAGTTTAACATGACCGACGCGATCACTGGCATGAATAATTCAGAATAAAATAACTCCAGAATGCATAACTAATTCTTGTGCAGGACCGATCATGCGCAAAAAAACAAAATATTCCTCTGCTTGTAGTAATAAATCATAACCACCCCATAAGCAAGTCTTCATAATTTTATTTTAAAAAAAACGGATTATCTACTTCGGTCGTTTTCATATTTATTGACAATTTCGGAATAATTCAGTGATACAATTGTGGCTCAATGATGAGGAACGCCAGCCTTAAAGAATTACCTCTCCCTTCGTTGATCCCATTATATAGTCAACAATTTATCCCCTTCAACCACACATACCTTCCCAGCATGCACCTATCAAATAGCCTCGCCAATCCTATTCAAAGTCTAATTGTACATC
>JPKZ01000522.1:5015-32061 GCA_000803305.1 Toxocara canis
CCCGCCTTCCACCCCTCCCCCACGCAATTGGGGCGGAGGCGAGGCTGGTGTGTGATTGAAACTGTATGGTATAATACATAAACTGTTGTGTTACCTAGAATAAGCTCCCTCTTATGCACAGATTTTCGCGAACAGCTCCACCACTGCAGAAACTTGTGAGCTCCATGGCTTGTATGAATATGGCCCATCCTTAAAAAATTCTACGGAGAACTTTGCATTTCTTCACTGGTAATTAAAACAGTACACGGTGTACACATGTTTCTTTAAAAGCGCTTCATAGGACTTAAACAGTGATTTAGGTCATGTAAACAGTGCAAGCATAGGAGAGTAATCTGCATCGTCCCTCCCCTTCCCCTCCCTCCCCACCCTGATCTGCCCTCTCCTTCCGCAATTGCTCCCTTGGTGCCAAAAAAGGAACTGAAAACGAATTTTTGGAATTCTGCATTATTTTCTAAAAGTTTTCATGAGCACGGCGAAGTGGCCTTGCTACACACCGATGTGATGTGGGGTTGTGGCTAGCAGAAAATGAGTGCCTTAAATTTATTCACGTCCTTATGGCGTGTTTCTTTACAACCTGATGTTCTGAAGCGTTTCAAAGTCAGTGTTGTTTTATAGGGTGGAAGGGCATACTGTAAAGCTGGGCATACTGTAAAGCTGACCTTTTCTTTGTTCAGTGGAACAACCTTCATTAGGGGAACGTGCGCTTCAGGAATGATTCGGTGTTTCTCATCGGACATTCGAGCGCACTTCGCGAAAGTGGGCGAATATATGCGCGATTGTCGTGTGCGTCGAGATCAACGTCTGGTTGACATTCGCGTGCAGTGCCACAATTTCAATGACTTCATGCATTCATCTGTTGGCGCTGCCCACTCTCAGCTAATACGCGAGGTAAAACTATCGTTAGTTTCGATGTTGCCGCAACGGTACCTCGTGATCCTAACACTACCACGGATGCGCTTTACATAATCTGCGTAATATGTATAATAATTTTTGCAGTGCATACAAGGCAAGCTGTCAAACAAATGAATAAGCATGCCATTCTAACACTTCTATACTTTAATGTTTTTTCTCACAAAACGTGTTACGTTTGAGTTTTATAGATAACGTTATTATTTCCTTATACGGAGCCACCTGAATCAATACCCAAGTACTTTTATTAGAAAATGATGATTTGAGCACTATAGGTGAAATCGCTTTATTCGAACGTTCTTGAAAAAACGCTTACTTTCGTGATACAAGACAGTATTCAGACAGAAGGCATCTGATCGTCGAGCAACACTACATAGACCGCGGAACAATGGGTCATTTATTTGAAACACTACCCAAAAGCTAGAGCACTGCTCCGTTTCAATGGGTCGAAATTTATTCTCAAAAAATATAGTATAAAAGGCGTCTCTACCGAACAATCTCAGTCCCGATTACGATGTTTTTTTGCCAGTCACATTTGACGTTTCATCACCATCCGACTAGCTGACACGTTGAAGCCAGTTGAGGCAGGTGACCATTTTTATGCATAGAAGTTGTCGTCTTCTGAAGAACGGTTTTGCTTACTCTCCATATTTCGGAATGATGATGTGATTTTGCATTTTGCGTGTATACAATCACCTCTCACTTTCGTTTCATCAACAACTGAATAATTTTATCCGGCAAAAAGTGTGTGATAGTAACTACAGATTATTTCTGTAACACTAGCGGCTGTGTTCAGCAATCTAAAATTTAATTGCTTTTTTTGTGGGGAGGGGAGGGGGAGGGCGATTTATAAGTGGAAAAGCGAGATAATTCTGATACTTGTCATTTCGTTACCTTTATGGGACGGCATGCGATCGTTCGCTAGCAGCATATGGAAAAATGGGATGCAACTGCAGCTAAGAGGAAATGTTCGCCCCGGAGAACAATGAATTTTCGTTAGCAGGCCAAAGCCATTCTTTGCTTGCCACCTGTGAACGCGGTTAAAATAAATTCAGTTCGGAAGAAACAGGAGTTGCTGTTATAAATGTCGTTGAGGTCGTTTATTCAAGGAAGAGTGCAACAGAAGTATTTTTCGTAGATAAAACGTGTTGTGCGTGTTTTTAGCTGCATGAAAGTCACCAGATTCATTTCCCCATAGTATGCCACTCAAGCTCACCGATTAAGCTCATCGGGTTCGCCCAACCAAACTCCCAACTTTCACTTGTTTCGCTGAAGTTAAGCAGTCTCCAGAATGCGTCAAAATTTTCTTTTCGGTCAAGCTAACGGTAACATTGGAAACCCTGATGCATCTCCTTCAGTAGGTCTTTCAAAAACTTGCGTTAGGATTTAAATAAGCTTGAATCCCGCAATGGTTTTTTCGTAAAATAGCGATTTATTTATAGCTGTACCTTCGAGCAGTGGTCAATCAAACGGACTAGTTTTTGGCCAGAGAATCCACTTTCTTTGTTTGCGTCTATCGGTTGTTCTGTTCAGCGCACACGATCCCGTCTGCGGTCCTTGAGAAATTTTAAAGAATGCAATGGTTCGTTAGATGCGGTTTGAAGTAAAATGCTGTTGCGCCGGCGATATAGTGATATTATCTTAAGTTATTTCTGTATGCCGATCGACGGATATCATCCAAACATGAGAGCCTCATTAAAGAAAACTGTAGCTTCAGAATTTTGTCGTTTTATGATGGTTTCTGAGATGGTCTCAAAAATTTCAAAGTTGTGAAATAAGAGATAATTTCCGTCGACCTAATTAAAAGAATCTACTCATCTGCTGTTTTGCTGTATCTTTTGGTATGGCAACTGTGGCATTTATAGAAGGTTAGGGGAGAGCGGAATAGGAAGGGGGGAGGGGAAGGATTAAGTGTGCTTCGAGCAGGAATTGGCAATTAACCAAAGCAGCTGCTTAGTTGATATTTTAGATAATCGACTCACGAAGGCCTCCTTACGACGTCAATATGATGGGTTTTGCTCCACAAGCGGTAGTCAAAGTGATTGACTGGATGTACTACGGAGAGGTAAGTTTCTGTTGCTGTAGGTGGAGTCTTCAAAGTTCGTAGTTGTATATTCTTCAGAGTCATTGAATATATCGGAGATTCATAATTGCAGCTTGCTAAAACTGCCAGTTTATGCTTGCTATGTTTTGATGTTTTCGAGGAAACCAGAAATATTTCGCAAAAAAATTAGCTATAAAAGCATTTGCCAAAACGCCCTATAATCTAGCGTTATTGAACTGGTGCGATCGCTCCAGTTCGTTAGGAGAAAGAGTGCTTTCCGAGCTTTCTTGCAGAAAGCTTTCGAGAACACTGCTTTCCACATCCTTTAGTGTTGTTGCATTTCTGTGTCAAACAAGTAATAAGCTGTCTTCTTTATGCATTAGGACTACTGCAGAAGGATATGCCTAAAAGACCAGAAGTGAAGTACCAAATACATCAGGGAAACAATTCAGAAGAGCTGAAATAGTACTTCGGAGGCGGCTAGCTATCGGCAGCTAAAGATTGACTTCTGAAACTAACCCTCAGCGAAGCAGGCAAAATTTTTAAACAGGCTCCTCAACAAATGAACGTGACTGCATTAATTAATTTGTTAGAGTGCCTAAGGCATTTCCAGTTAATATCCGCTTTTTCTTCTTGATTCCCAGTTATAAAATTTCGTAACCAGAGCGGGAAAGGAAAGCAGAACTCGAGAACGTGTTGCAGTTATGAGGTTTCGGACGATAAAATGGTAGCTTACAATAGCTTACAATTAGTGCACCTGACTGTTGCCCTCACTTGCACGAGTACCTAACTATGAGACGACTGCAACCGCACTGAGAACTAGAGTATCAGAGTTGGCTCTCGACCGAAACGCATTCATTTGTGCAGTTTTTTGGTAATCATTACTGTATCTTTAAGTACCGTATGGTGCCATTTAAGGGAGCCCTTGTTTGTCGCTGAAAAATTTTCGGGTTCAGGGCCTCGGTGCTAACGAGCTCTGAAATGTGAGTGCAGAAATCGAGTGCAAAATTTGTTCAGTCCGAAACGACCGTCTTTAAAAGTGCACTGAGTTTGCTTCGGTGAACTGGTGTTTTGATTGTGAGTTTTGAGTTTACAATTTCTTTCACAACCAACAGACGACCATCGTAACAGTGCTAATGCTGAGTATATTTTAGATCGAGGTGGTAGTGCATGAAATCGGTGAATATTTGGCCGTCACAGGGGCAATGGGTATCGAACAGTTGCATAAACAGCTTGAGGTGCGATTGCAACAGTGCGCCATCCGTGCCGACCTTCGAATAGCTGCCATCAACATCGCCACAGAACCACGTTATAAGGTTTACTGAAATGCTTTCCGTCATTTCACACTTTACCGCAAATTACTGTTATACTCCGCATAACATTGAGAACGTGTTATATTCCAAGAATGCCTAAAAAATTGATCACAGAACACTTAAAGCAAGAGAGTGGTCAGGTGGTTGTCAACATGGAAACTTCATAAACGGCATGAATATCGGCAATTTCACCCGTCTTTAATTGAAGAGTAAAATGTTACAAGAGAGCGATTTAAACGAAAATTCTTGAAGAATTGGGTTCCGACGGAAAGAAATTCAAAGATATTTATAAGATGAAAAACTGATCCTGGTTCGATTCCGGTATCGTTCGTGGTTCGTTTTTCAAAAAAGAGTGCGGTTTCCTTGAATGATGCTATCCAGGTTACGTTATGAAAGTCATTGTTGTATGCATCAGAGACTGTCATTAATGATTTATTAATATATTTCGATGCGATTTCTTAAAGGTATCCGCGATAACGCAGAGTCGTTTGGTGGCACTGATCGCTAGTGAGACCGATGCGCTCACCCAATCCGATCTCAAACAGCTAACACCGAAATCTGTTATTGCGCTTGTCTCTGACGCTGAGGTGCCATTCGTGCCGAAGGTAAATCTCCTGAACGACGCTGTACAATGGTTCGTTATTAACACAATCGAATTCTTTAAAGAAAAAGTCTCTACGATCCTCCACATAGGTCAGGAGTAAGAATCGATGATTAGAAACAAGCTCCTCCCCAGATCGGCGATGCTGTCTCGTAGTAATATTATATAACGGTCAATCGATAAAAACTTTTAGCTGTTGAGCTCTTGCACTAATTTATAAACACGAAAGCAGCAATGCTTGGGAAGAATGGCTTCAACGGATATGATGCGCTCAACTGGGATTAGCTAAACGTCATGTGAGCTGAAACGATTGAAGCTGTTGCAATGAAGCTAAATCGGAAAGATTTGAGCGGACTTCAAATATATCTTGCAGCGATTCAAAATAAATGATGTTAGATTCAAAATAAATAAACGATTCAAAATGCTTCAACGTTGCAGAAGCGTGCCACGAATGCTGAACTCGTTAGCAGTATTTCGGTTCCACCTAGTAAACATGCGTGCACCAGTCGATTAGAGACACAAGGGGGTGTAGGATGCACACAAGTTTGAGCTGTTACTAAGAAAAAGCAATTTATTGAATAGGGCGGAAGTTTTAGGCTGAAGTTACCATCTCATGCTCAATATATGGATTTGATTCTGAGCTCGGTGCGCATACCATACCTGAACACGACGGAGCTGTACTCAGTGATTACCGAGATCAGAAATCGCCTCATGAGTCCGGATCCACGTTCCCGTGAAACGGTCTACGTGTACACTCCTGACGGAAAGCGCATCGTGGTTGGCTGTGGTCCGGAGAAATACAGCAAGAGTGCTGGAGTTGTCGTTCCTCATCCTGCTCCTTCGACGTAGGTTATATAAATCTAATCTAGAAACCAAACTAATGTGGGCGTTGTGGTACTGGGAGAGGCGCATTTGTCCACCGAGACGAGCTGTGATCGCGCAACTATCTGTGCGTTTCACACTCAATTCTTTATACGTCCATCCACTGTTTACGCTCCACGTCCCATCCTACGCGGAGGACTCTGTTTGTTGCGTCGCAGATCTCAGTTGGCCAGAAACTGGTGCAATAACTGGTGGGTATTAGCACAGGCGACTAAATTTAGCAGTAATCGTGACTGAAGTCCTCAAGCGATAACCTAGTAAGCGTTTGCATCTGCTTACTAGACCACTGCTTATTGGATTCCAACCACACATGATGAGCGTGAGAAAAAAAAGGCATTTAAACCATTCGGAAGGACGAGAGAGTGCAGGTCGATTATGAAAAGCAACACTTGACAAATATGGAAATGTAGATAGGGCGAGAAAGCAAAACATACCTCGACCCCAACTGTGCGTGTACTGAACTATTACCAGTTCGTTTGAGCCTATGCGCATCGAAACACGCAGGTAAACCTATGCAAACATAGTTTTTCACCGCAACCACGAAATGTTTGTCTGGGACGTGGTCTTTTGCCACATTTCAGTTGTCTGCACAGATCGATCTCTAGGAAGTTTCGAAATGATCTAGGTCAGTAAACATTTGACTTCGTTACAACATACGTGTGCAGAATACCACTATCTAGCAGAGGTCACTTGCAGGGATATAGGTGAGGAAGTAATGGAAACGACTACGAGGCAGCAAACATCTACTACCACCGAAACGAAGCAGACGGTGCGATCGCCCATCCCACTCCAGCAGGTTATTTTTGTTTTCCTTATTTGATGTGGTTCGCTAGCAAA
Source organism: Toxocara canis (assembly GCA_000803305.1). Lineage (NCBI taxonomy): Eukaryota > Metazoa > Nematoda > Chromadorea > Rhabditida > Toxocaridae > Toxocara > Toxocara canis. The sequence continues at coordinate 11,602 of JPKZ01000522.1, forward strand.
GCGAATCAAATCAACTTTTAGTGCACCATCCATCGAAGTAGTACCCTTGTATTCGAGATGATCTAAGATGGTTAGAGCCAATTTTTAACTAAAATATATTTGCCAAAATCAAGACGCTTTAGAACCTCGAGGCGCGTTTTTCAAATTCGACTATAATTCACATCGTTTTCAAGTTCAAAGATTTCTTCATTTATTAATTTCACCCGTTCGTTTTTGGTTTACAGAGAAACGCTGAATGTAGAGCCCTCATATGGTGACACAAACAGGTGAGAAATGAAAAGGAAAAAAGAAAAGTGAAACGCACCTTAAAGCGTCTTATCACTGTAGATCATGGGTAGCGCCATAAAACTACCGAGCAGCTTCGCACTGATTTTGCGAGAAGGACTGGGTTATCGATTTCAGTGAGAGTATAGCGAATACGCAGAAGAGTGAGCGTGGTGATGTTAAAGACAGTTGTTACATCATGGAGGACTATGCATTAGAAAGAAACGGCCTTTTTTCAAACGAAAATCGCTTTGTTGAACTCGTAATTAGTTCTTGAATAAACATCCAAGAATGCTTCGTTGTTGCAGCGGAGATTGCCCATGGACGGACAAAACCCAGATGGTTCACAGCCACATCAATGGGAGCTTTCTCCAGTGGGGGTATTCATTTATTTGTATGTGCAAATCAACCGTTCGCTTGTATTCTAGACTAACCGATTTTCGCAGAACTAGAAACACAAGTATGCCTGAATAGACTAGAACTCAGAATTATATGACTCAGCTGTGTGCACTTATGTCGATGTCCATCGGTGTAATGCAAATTATCTATCTGCAGGCAGGTCTTCGTTATTTTTTTTTCCACAGCATGTATTTTTCAAAGAAAAGTCCAATAATTTTTTAGAAACAAATCCTCCATTTTCTTTACAACGCTGGCTGTAGTTATTTATTGTTGATGTGTCAGAAGCAGATGATCGATATCTTCTCACTGACCTGCTGACGAAAACTGGGATGTGAGAGAGTGTTGTTTGCCATGGTGACATTGTTGCATCGCAATGAAGATTCTTTTTAAGAATGAGAAGGAGAAGGAGGGGATAGAGCCAACAGAAGAGAGAGAGTAAGGCTTGTTTGGGAAGTAAACTCATCAACACTAAAGGAAATAGAGCTGCCGATGAAGCAAACGTGTTTGTGATTAACAGAATCTCGATCGAATGTGACAAATTTCGACTAGAACTAATAAGTGAGAAACCGAAGAAAAACATGAAAAAATTTTCTGCAGCGGTTTCTGGTTTAAAGGGTGACGTCGATTTTTCACAAAGCACGATCACTGCGTATGTTATCGTAACCGGTTATTTTACAGATGGGAAAGAAAGGTCGCTGGGGTCTACCACACGAAAATGTGAGTATTTACTTGTAAGATTTATCTGTGCGCTGCATTTTCAATTCAGTACTGTTTCTGAGGAAGTTGCACTTATAAGGGTTTACATTCGTTCCGTTTCCTATTGTATCATAAATGCTTAGTGATACCAACTAGTCAACAACTAGTGATGTCCTCTAAATTATGGGGTTCCGCATTTGGCTCGCGGTGCACTCAAGCATATTCCTTTACTCCATATACAGTGGCAGCAGTTAAAGAAAACCGACTTAAGTCAGACGAATCAGTGAAGCACAACTCACAGTTGCGATGTTTTTGGGGCATCAGGATGATATGGCCACCAGTTGGGTGAATAACCGAAAATGTATCGTATATACCAACACATATTTAAGTATGATTCTTAACACATTCTTTAAAAGGCTGCTCGAACAAAGAAAGCGTTCGATGCGAGCCGACAATACCGTCAAAAATGCTATCGGTATTGAAGAACAGGTGGTTCTTAAATGAACGTGGCCGTTTCCCCGCGTGTAGGGGGAGTTTTGTGCTAAACTAATGCGATCCGTCTGTGTAATGTTGTACCCTTTAAGCACCAAGCAGTCAAACCTTCAGAACTACTATTATTGACTGGTCGTAGTGAGTTGTCAAATATTTTATGTTATTTTTCGGTGCTCCAGGTCACTTTTGCGAAATATGATGTAGTATAAGCTGCAACAGAGAGCCGCAAGCCAACGGAATCGCCGTCGCATTGAAGTATATGCGATTGTTCACTGTATCTTACGCAAAGTTTCCAGATATACCGGCCCAATCAAAAAGGCAGCCAGGAGTTGATCAATGCACGTGCGTTCACATCAGATGAAAGGGCAGAGAACGACGCGCTGCCCGATCTAATCGGCCATGGCCACAAGAAATATCCGCGGTCGTAAGTTGATAACGCCTGCTGTACCTAGAGCCATTATAATCTGTCTTGATCACGTACTGCTGTTCCCTTCTACATGCTCATCTTCCCTTCCCTTTCTTCGTTCTCTGTTTGTAGGAGCAATAATTCCATGCTTGTAGCCGAATGAGAACACTTGCAGCTCAGTGCAACGATCAGTGTTTCTCAACCAAGAAGAATGTCCTTTCCCGAATTCGCATTCGAAATCTCTCTTGTCAAACAGCCTATTTTGTTATTTGTGCCATGCAAATTAAAGGGTGACCTGCAAAACTCTACCTCATTTTATCCAGCCCTCTGCCCAGCGTCAGTTCGCAATTAAAGCACCATACAGTCTGAATTAGGTCTTTTCGCAACTTTCTGTGTAGCTTTTGACGACTGCCCATATGAAATTTGAAGCAATATTACTACAGTTAACTTTAACACTGAAGGCTCATATCATTGTACTGTAAAACTGATGTAAGCTTCCATAAAAAAACGAACGAAATTCCGGTTTCTGCATCTCGTCAGTTAAGTCGAGTTTGCTGCCATTATCACGTGAAGCCTCGCATATGCATGTGAGCGGCGTGTGCCTGCACAGACGTGCAGATCAAAGAGTAAGCTTTCAAGAAGTCGAATCTACCAAGGTGAATTTGTTCTTTAACATGTTCGCGCCCGACTCATTTGCGCTTGCGTTCGCGGTTATGCAACAAGTGCCTCATGCTTTTGATTTGTTACAGCTATTGGTTACACTAACTTAGTATCGAAATCAGAAACGAGGGAAGACGGAATGAATCCGACTTTGTTTTGAGGTCCCAAAGACGAATCGAACTCAGGCTTACCATTCGTAAAATAGGGGCCGGCTATTTCTGCTTTAGTCTGGATATTGGGTAGCAGAAACGTCCTGATTCAGATTCTTCACAGAATCGGAAGCCCATTTCCGAAACTTGCGCATTAATGTTCGAGATCCTCTTACAATGTGAGGAGCATTACAAAATATTTTTTGCCTCCTCGCTTTTAAAAAGGGTTTGATTTAGAGACGCAAAAAACAAGTCTTCCGAGCGTCAGCCATCCGTCGAGCAAAAGCACGGTAGTGAAAACCGATCGCAGCGTATGCTTTAAAATAACTGACTTGAAGTGCACAAAATATAACACATTATAATTGTTGATGCGGACTGACCGTTTTCGTTTCATTCATCGCTTAAGGAGTAGAAAAACACACCAGTACACACCAATCGGAACAATGATGAAAATATTTATCAAGTATGTTTATACAAATTTTGAGCTGTGTAATTGATATATTTATAAACTGTTTAACTTCCTAAGAACAGATGATCTTATGTGAACGTCTTCCTGGTAAATGAGGCATGTTTTTTTTTTCGAAAAGTAGCTTTCCAACAAAAATAAAACATAAACATGCGTTTTCACTACTTTTCTGTCCCTTTATTAATCGAGCTCAAATCATTTTCGTTGTTCGTTGCTCGTCATTAAGGAAAAATCGATATATATATATATATATATACACTTGAAAAATTATCTTATAATGTTATAATGGCGAACACTTAGAAAGTACGAGTATAGTTAGGGGAAAGCAAACTCGGTCAGGTGAATGACAGTGGTATTCAAGATGGAATAAACCAAATCATCTCTATTTCGCATTAAAAAATTGCATCACTTTTCTAATCTTAAGTAAACTTTTGCATGTCGTCACTGTTGAATACTCAAGTCTAGGTGAATGTCTTTGCGGCAAAGTACTTTTGAACTTAAACCATTGACATTTCAGCGCCTACGTAATGTTTCAATGCATGGGAGCCGTGATCTCTTACGATGAATGAGTAATGCTGACTTGTCCACACATGGCCTCATGTCCTCTTCATTTCTTCGATTTCGCTAGCTTTGTTTCATTGCAGTTTTGGTGACATAGGTTGAAAAGTAATTTGCCGTAACTGGGCTCGAGAAAAGACAGCGTGCTTAATATAGCGAAAATCACTCGTTACATTAATTGTCCGGAAATCCTTTGAAGAAAAAATGTCACAGCATTGAGTTTGGGTTACAAAAGTAGAGTGCCTAATATCTGCTCTTTTTTTCCATTCATCCTCTTCGGGCGCAAAGCTCAAATGAAAACTCCATATGACTCGATAAATCAATCCATAGTGTTGTGGTATAGTGGCACAGTGTAGTGATCTTTGCAGCAAGTACCAGCACTGGCTCGCTGCAACCGCAGTCGACACAATCTGGGAGTGCAACGACTACCTCGCCACATCAAACTTATCTCTTATGTACGTTATTTCCATTGAATTGCACAAATATATATTCATAAATATATGCACTATATATGTGTTCATAATATCTGCATTCATAATTGCATTCATAAATATGTATACTGCTTGGGCACGTGAACGATGAACATTCGATGGCCATCGGCTGAGCGTGATCGAGCGTCGACATGAGATGAAGTCGAATGTACTAGTTCAACGCAGTTGGCTTATTACATTGAGACTTGTTGTCGAACGAAAATACGCCTGACCATTACTGAATAAAAGATGAAAACACCACCAATTGCAAGGTCAGAATCGAACTCATGTCGATTGCCGATGAAATCGTTCTAGAGAATTTTGGGCAATTTTTTTTATTTTTCGAGTTTCGAATCTTGGCTTTCCATTAACTCAGAGGTGCTCAAATGTGGAACTGGATAACTGCTGTCTGCGTCGTTAGGTTGCGACAGTCCAAATGGAGATTCTTTTCTAGCAAATGGGCCGCATTCTGCGAAACCGCTTGACTCTGCTCGTGCAACGACGCCTCAAACTGATCATCGAAAACCGACACAATCCGACTTAAATAATAACGCGCTAACAAAAAGTATTGTCATATCAGCTTGTTGTTTAATTTCTAACGGAATTTTAATGGGTGCGAAATATGTAGTTCGAAATATTCACAATAGAGAATTCGATTCACCGGAATATCTTGCATTAACGTTCTTTCGCTGTAGCGGGTATTTTTCATGGCGATTAAGCATAAATGGCTTTTCTTTGAAGCAGTGTTTTTCTTTAAGGTTGTCCCTACTCAAAAAAATTTTTTCTTCAGAAATGCTAAATTTTCTAGATAACCTACAATCATCATTCTTACATGTTGCTTTCTTCAACACTAAGCAAATGGCTGTTTGTTTTGCAGTGATCCAACACTACATACGAAGTGGTTTTCAATCATCTGCATCTTTTATCTGCATGTTTTTCTTTTTTTTTTTCTAAATTAAGGAGCGGTTGTCGGTCCATTCCGAGCGGAACCTCTACACCTTAAAGAAAGTACAGCACCTGGTAGGTGATTTCTTAAGCCTCTATCGACCAAAAATGTGCCAGTATTATTACAGTTTTCAGTCGGAAGCATGTGGTTTTGCTTTGAAATATGCTTAGCTTGACTTATACAAATGTAAAGTTTTCAAAAGAAATCCGATCCATTTTCGGTAATCTTTAGACTCCAAATTCAGAGATTCGTTTTAGTTATCAAATGGGCATGCTTTAAATGAAGTGGTGCATAAACACGAATAATCGCTGCCCGACTTGGGCATTGGACTTATTTTTTATTAGATGACATTTCTTAAAAATGGTACTATTACATTGATATTATTAATAGCCTTTGAGCCGTCGGGACAAATGCGTAATGGAAGTTTAGAGCGATAGTCCATATCAATAGAATCTCTTCATCAGAATATAGCTGAAGCTATTCAGAGTTGCTCAATTTTTTCTAGATGCTCTGATCGGACCGTTCCGGGCTGAGCCCATTCACATGCAGCCAAATCAAATGCCAGGTGCGTTAGTTTCGCTTTAAGAAATGTTTATTTGGTTTGTGGTTTTTATTGGAAGTAATTCGCCATAGCAAGATACGATCTCCGTTACAGAACGCACACGGCCAGTTTCAGGATGCTGCCATTATTGACGGTTGCTTAAGTCCTATTCTGTATAAAAGATATGTTATATGTGGTTTTGAAACGTTTAAATACAGCGCCTGTCCGATTTCTTGAACAGGTTCCATACTGTTTTGATCGCAGATCACATGGAGACGCTAAAAAAGTGTATAACTTACAGGAGGTTTTAATAGAGGTCATGAACCTATGCCACACCCACAAATGGCAAACCAGCTGGGCAGTGCGCCTGGTCCCACTCAAGGATTTGGTAAGCTGTTTTCAATGTTGATTTTGTTTCATCATCACTTTGTCGAACGCGCTGCGAAGACGGCACTTTCTTACCGGCTCAGTTTTGATTCCAGGGCTTGCTTGTCTGCCGGTAACCTCACCTTTGCCAATTCTTTCACCTATAACGGGCAATTAATATACAACACTTAACTTACGCAGCTATTAAACGTTAAGCAGTCTTTTTCATACATGTCCAATAGGAATGGAGACGGAAGCTTTCCAGTTTGAAAAACAGACCTTAGCAAACTGCAGATTTTGCAGGGTATCCTATGAACCGTTATGGGCCCATGCCACACCCACAAATGGCAAACCAAACTGGCAATTTTCCTCATTTCACACAGGGTTTCGGTAAGTTATTTCTCAAAAATGATTTTGTTCCAATATCGCTTTCAAGAAAGGGTCTCAAACGCGGTGATTCCTTAAGGGTCCATCTTTTTCACCAGAGTTTCTCATCTGCGCTAACATTTTTCATCTTCGCTAATTCTTTCAGTGTATCAGCCAAACAATGTACAATCCTCACCTAAACAACCTTTATTTGTTGATCAACTCCATTGTACACACATAGCATGAATAAGGCTTTCCGGTTCACATGACAGTTGACTACACCAGAGTTCTGCAAAAGGCAAACGTCTGCAGGAGGCCCTATGAACGGTCGTGAGCCTTTGCCAAACCCACAAATGATGAACCAGCTGGGCAATGTTCCTGGTTTCACAGCAGGATTCGGTAAGTTATCAAGAGTGATTTCGTTTCAACATCGGGTTTATGAAAGTGATGTAAAAAACGGTACTTAAATAAAAAACAACTTTCTTATCTGTGCAGTTCTTATTGCAGAGCTTTCTCTTCCGTCCTAACTTTTTCTGCATTTGGCGTTTCTTTTAAATTTATGAGCTGAATAACGTAAGACCTCAGTACGCAATTTATGTGCACTGTGAAAGTATCCTATACACAGGTATCATCAAAGAGAACAAAACTTACTAATTTACTTGACAGGTAGCTAAATGCCGACATCATAAGTTTGTGCAGGTCGTTCTTTGAGAGGTAGTGAACCCATGCTCCAGCCGCAAATGGGGAACAAACCGTGGAATGTTCCTGCTGGGAAACAGGGATTTGGCAAGTTCCTTTCAAACCTGCTTTTGCCGAAAATCGCTTTCATGAAACTCATACTGAATGTTGCTTTGGTTGAAACCCGTACTTTCCCTTGAAGGTTGCTTTGTTCTCAAAATTGCCTCCATGATAGCGATACCTATCAGTTCGATATTTCCCCTTGGATTCACATATCGGCCCGATTTTTGACAGCTCTGCTTCATGTGTACCGGCCACAAAATACACAGCCCTCATCTAGGCAACTCATGTACGATTTGCAACTTTTTAACGCATACTCACGAATGGGATGAAAACCGTCCGATTCACCCGAATGATTGCGACGAGACGTCAGCAAAACATAAATTAACACGCGACATCCTACGAGCCTATACCCAGGCCAGGTGACAAATATTATTGGTGGTGTTCGACGCATGCCAGAGCACCTAATGAGCAACCATCCGGACAGCCTTCATGGCAAAACACGGAGATTCGGTACGTTCTTTCCAAGGCTACATCGTCTGAGTACCGCGTTGGTGGAAGCGATGTTGAAGCAGAACAACCTTTCTTGTCTGCCGTTTCTTGCCTCAGGGCTTAGTCGTGTACCCTAGTCCTTTCTGCCGTCCCTGTTTCCCTCCTCTGCAGCAAGAACAGAATAGACAGCCTCTGTTTATGCAGCTTGCGAGGCTTTGCAGCACCCACAAAAATGGTGCACGGATGAGACAAAAGCCTTCCAGTTCATTTGATTGGCGAACCTATGGAGCCGCCAGCAAAATGTAAATTTTTGAAGGACCTGGCGGTGGCTTCGGACCCATGCAACGGCCACAAACGCCAGAACTACGCAATCTTCCTCGTGATACCAGGGGATTTGGTAGGTTCTTTCAGGGTTGCTTTTGATTGAATTTCGCTTTCATGGAAGCGATTCATATCTCCGTTTTTTTTCCCCAGTTTCGCTCATACGCCTCGTCTATTTCTTCCTTCGGCGCTTCCTTCATATGCACCAGCTGCATCGTATATGCCTGTCGCCTATGCAGCTTCCGTGTGCACTTTTCCTCCTCTCTTACGTACGTGCAGGGTAAATTGGGCGAAACCTTTGCAGTTCGTTTGATAGGAGCTTTTGCGGAGTTCTCAGCAAAAGCAAAATTTTGCAGGGCATCCCGGGGGCGGTTTTGGACCTATGCAACGGCCACAAACGCCAGAAGAACTGCGCAATCTTCCTCGTGATGCCAAGGAATTTGGTAGGTTCTTTCAGGGTTGCTTTTGATTGAATTTCGCTTTCATGAAAGCGATTCATACCGCCGTTTTTTTCCCCAGTTTCGCTCATACGCCTCGTCTATTTCTTTCTTCGGTGCTTCCTTCATATGCACCAGCTGCATTGTATATGCCTGTCGCCTATACAGCTTCTGTGTGCGCTTTTCCTCCTCTCTTACGTATCTGCAGGGTGAATTGGGCGAAACCTTTACAATTCATTTGATAGGAGGTTTTGCGGAGTCATCAGCAAAATTTTGCAGGACATCGCGGGGACGGCTTTGGACCTATGCAACGGCCACAAACGCCAGAAGAACTGCGCAATCTTCCTCGTGATGCCAAGGAATTTGGTTGGTGCTTTCAGGGTTGCTTTTGATTGAATTTCGCTTTCATGAAAGCGATTCACATTGCCGTTTTTTTTCCCCAGTTTCGCTTATACGCCTCGTCTGTTTCTTTCTTCGGTGCTTCTTTCATATGCACCAGATGCACTTCATATACCTGTCGCCTATGCAGCTTCCGTTTGCGCTTTTCATCCTCTCTTACGTACCTGCAGGGTGAATCGGGCGAAACCCTTACAATTTGTTTGATAGGAGGTTTTGCGGAGTCATCAGCAAAATTTTGCAGGACATCCCGGGGGCGGCTTCGGACCTATGCAACGGCCACGAACGCCAGACGAACTGCGCAGTGTTCCTGGTGATACTAGTAGATTCGGTAGGTTGCTTCCAAGGTTGCTTTTGACTGGATTTGGATTTCATGAAAGCTATTCATATCGCCTTTTTTCCTCCAGGGCACACATATCGGCCTCGTACATTCCTTCGCCGTCTCCTTCATATGCACCAGGTACGCTGTACGTACCTGTCGCCTGTGCAGCTTCCGTGTGCGCTTTTCCTCCTCTCTTACGTACCTGCAGGGTGAATTGGGCGAAACCTTTGCAGTTCATTTGATAGGAGCTTTTGCGGAGTTCTCAGCAAAAGCAAAATTTTGCAGGGCATCCCGGGGGCGGTTTTGGACCTATGCAACGGCCACAAACGCCAGAAGAACTGCGCAATCTTCCTCGTGATGCCAAGGAATTTGGTAGGTTCTTTCAGGGTTGCTTTTGATTGAATTTCGCTTTCATGAAAGCGATTCACATTGCCGTTTCTTTTCCCCGTCTATTTTCCCCGTCTACGCCTGGTCTATTTCTTTCTTCGGTGCTTCTTTCATATGCACCAGGTACGCTGTACGTACCTGTCGCCTATGCAACTTCCACGTGCGCTTTTCGTCCTCTTATGTACATGTATTATGGATCGGCCGAAACGCTTACTGTTCACTTGATAGACAATTTTATGGGGCAGTCAGCAGAGTGCAAATTTTTGCAGGACCTCCTGGTGGCCGCTTCGGGTCCGCGCAACGGCCACGGACACCAGACGAACTGCGCAGTGTTCCTGGTGATACTAAAGGATTCGGTAGGTTGATTTTAGGGTTGCTTTTGAAAGAAGTTCGATTTCATGAAAGCGATTCATACCGCTTTTTTTCCCAGGGCGCACTTATGGGCATCGTACATTTCTTCCTTCGCTGTTTCTTGTATTTACCAGCTACAGTTTACGCACCTGTCGCCTATGCAGCTTTCGAGTGCGCTTTTCACCCTCTTTTATGTGCATGCGGGATGGACGGGGTGAAACCCTCACAGTTCATTAGACAGGTAATTTGACGGGGTCATCAGCAAATTGCAAATTTTTGCAGGGCCGCCTGGGCGCAGCTTCGGACCGATGCAACGGCCACAAACTCCAGAAGAACTACGCCATCTTCCCGGTGATTCCAGAGGATTCGGTAGGTTGTTTAGATGATTGTTTTTAACTGAATTTCGCTCTCGTGGAGGCGATTCGTTTTGCCCTTTTTCCCCGCGTCTCACTTATCCTCCTCGTGTGTTTGTCTGTTCGCCGCTTCGTTCATATTCACCAGCCGCCCTATTTACAGCTGTTGCCTATGCAAGTTCTGCCAGCGCTTTTATCATCTCGTGGGCACATGTGGGATGGACCGGCGGAAGCGCTTACTACATGTTGACTGATGAACATGCGGAGATGTCAGCAAAACGGAAATGTTTGCAGGACCTCATGGGCGCAGCTTCGAACCCCCACAGCGGCCGCAAACGGGAGACGAACTGCGCGATTTTCATGGTGACAGTAGGGGATTCGGTAGTTTTTTTCAGGGTTGATTTTCACCGAATTCTGTTCCATGAATTGGATGCATGTTACCCGATCTTTCCTCCAAACCTGTGGGTCTCGTTGATTCCTTCCTTCGCTACTTCCATCAGTTTTTAGTAGCTAGGCTGTCTTTGGCCGTTACGTTTGCAATTCTGCGTGTACGCTTTTCGTTTTCTCATGTCCATGCAAGATGGATCGGCCAAAGCCTTTACTGTTCATTTGATGGGAGCTTTTACAGAGTTGTCAGCAAAATGCAAATTTTTGCAGGACCTCCTGGGCGCAGCTTCGGACCCATGCAACGGCCGCAAACGCCAGGCAAACTGCGGAATTTTCCTGGTGACGGTAAGGGATTCGGTAGATTTTTTGCAAGGTTGATTTTGACCGAATTTCGCTTTTGTGAAGGCGATACATATTGTCAGGTCCTTATTCTGAAGCCCACTTATGAGCCTTGTCCGTTTCTCTTTTCGGTGTTTCCTTCATCCATACCAGCTGCATTGTATGTGGCCGTTATTTATGCAATTTGCACGTCCGCTTTTCGTCCTCTCTTATGCTCATGTAGGATGAACCGTGGGAGACTCTTACCATTGATTTGATTGGTGATTTCATGGAGTCGTCAACAAAATGCAAGGTTTTGCAGTACCTCCCGGGGCCGGTTCTGGATCAATGCCACGGCCACAAACGCAGGACCAGCTGGGCGCTGTTCCTCATGAGACTAAGGGATTCGGTTCGTTCTTTTCTAGGTGGCATTTGTTTTAATATCGCTTTCGTCAAATAGTGAATGATATCTTTGTTTTGTTTTTTAACAAAAGTTATAGCTTCGATGTTGTTCAAAATGTTTGGTCTGAGTATGCGTTTGATAAGGGCTAGCTGATGTTGTTTGGAACCCGACAACATCCGGTTCTTTTGGCGTTTTATGTTTTCGTTTCTCAGTAAATTCCACATGGCCCATATCGTTTCTTACAGTTTCCTCGAAACAACTATGCTATGTTATTTGTAATAGGGTCGTGCATGTAGTGTTTCCGCAATTTTCGACGGTACGCTGCTGTGTCTGTCTCCAGCTGAACAGCTTGGTTTGCTTTCATGAAGTTTCACGGTAAATCGATGCATACCATCGCAATAGGGGAAAGCAAACCCAGATGCGGGCACGGCGTTCAGCTGGCAGGGCACCAGATTAACAGCATACGATACTAAGCTGGAGTCGTGTTTTCGACGGTACGCTGCTGTGTCTGTCTCCAGCTGAACAGCTTGGTTTGCTTTCATGAAGTTTCACGGTAAATCGATGCATACCATCGCAATAGGGGAAAGCAAACCCAGATGCGGGCACGGCGTTCAGCTGGCAGGGCACCAGATTAACAGCATACGATACTAAGCTGGAGTCGTGTTTTGTCGTAGAACCATGTGGTTTCAATAAAGCTGGTGTAGTTGCAGCTGTTTTCTCGCGGTCTTCTTTCACGGCATCATAGATGACCATTACACTTCACACCAACTGCATCGCTTGCTTCGGCTGTTTCATTTGTAAAAATTTCTCGGACCATTCAAATTCTTTCCAGTTTTCGAACAGGGGTTAAGAAAACACATTAGGCCATCTCTGAATGAGTATATTTGATAGTTGGGTGGAGTGGTACGCTTTTCCTTCTTTTCGTGTCGCAGGTGCAACTGGCAACCTCTGCAATTCAAAGTGCCCTTTTCTACCACCTGTTGAATGTGCAGTTCTCCGTCGGACTGCCTTTAGCGTCAGCGCGAGGTACAGCGTTACATATATCTGTTTCTGATCATGAAGGCCAGGAAAGAAATAAGAGGCGAGCTTTATTGCTTTGAACGAAAGGATCTCTCCGTCAAGAATATTGTAATATATCGGAGCTTGCTCAAAGTGAAATGACTGACATTCATAAAAAGTGCAAAAATTATTTCCCTCCGAGGCTATCGTCAGAGGTGTTCCATGAGCTCTGTTACTGATCACGAAAAGTGTAAAGTAGGCGCGTGTTTGCTAAAAACGCAATGGTGCCTCAAACCTGACTTGCCGCCTGCTGCCACATTTTTTGGCATGGAGATATGAATGTTGGTTTTGATGGGGGTTCTTCATTGTAGGAGGAAACGACCCGGGAGGTTCACGCCCGCTACAAAATCAAATACCCGGCCCTTATGGAGACAATAGAGGATTCGGTAAGTAAGCGTAGAAACTAACAATTTTTAACGGTGAGATTATTAAATCGCCTTGCAAGCATGCTCAGCTGATGGGGTAGCACAAAAATCTCTCATCAAAGAGTGACAACTTACACCGTTTGATTCGAAAAATTCGCTGCTTTGAAAAGATAGTTTGGTTTACGTTTTCTTTTTTTTCATGAAGGAACGAGCAGCTGAACAGAATGATGAAAGGCCAGAGGGACGGATGTGGAGAAAGTTGAGAGGAGCGCCAGACCAGTCAACAATGAGCAAAACAAAGTAAAGAAGGGACTTAGGATCAACGTATCAATTCATTTGAGGATTTGCAAAACAGTGGCTTGAGGACTCGTTTCCTTTAATTCGTTGTCACTGCTTTGTTTGGAAAATTCGCTTCAAAATCATTAGAACTACCATTTTGCTCTCTGATGACTACCTTATTTGCATGTTATATATTCATTTTCTTACAGGAGAAGTTCGACATCCATATCGTTCACCATCACAGCAAAGGTATTCAGAGATGCCTCATGCAACGCCTTATCAAATGGGTCCACAAATGGCACATCAAATGCCTCCACATATGCAGTCTCCGGTGCCGCCTAATATGCAGCAACAGCAGATGATTCCTCGGATGTATCCACGAGAACAACCTGGTCAGATTCCAGCTGACGAGCACCGTCAACCTCAAGCTCAGTCTCATATGATGCCTCAGGCACAGCAGCATATGCCCTACCATTTGCCGAGTACCCACCCCTCTCAAATACCTCCAGGAGCTATGATGCCGCCAACTCGATTGCAGAACCAAATGTATCCTCAGCCACAATTCACGCAACATCCTTCACAACCCCAAACAAATGATCGAGGTACGCCGCCTCAGACCGGACCTCACGTGCCTTTTGCTCAGTCGATGCCTATTCCTCGTGACGCTCAAATGCGTCCCCAGATGCCCCCGATGCAAGCAGATCACAACGCTGCTCAAGAGATAGTTTGGTTTACGTTTTCTTTTTTTTTCACGAAGGAACGAGTAGCTGAACAGAATGATGAAAGGCCAGAGGGACGGATGTGGAGAAAGTTGAGAGGAGCGCCAGACCAGTCAACAATGAGCAAAACAAAGTAAAGAAGGGACTTAGGATCAACGTATCAATTCATTTGAGGATTTGCAAAACAGTGGCTTGAGGACTCGTTTCCTTTAATTCGTTGTCACTGCTTTGTTTGGAAAATTCGCTTCAAAATCATTAGAACTACCATTTTGCTCTCTGATGACTACCTTATTTGCATGTTATATATTCATTTTCTTACAGGAGAAGTTCGACATCCATATCGTTCACCATCACAGCAAAGGTATTCAGAGATGCCTCATGCAACGCCTTATCAAATGGGTCCACAAATGGCACATCAAATGCCTCCACATATGCAGTCTCCGGTGCCGCCTAATATGCAGCAACAGCAGATGATTCCTCGGATGTATCCACGAGAACAACCTGGTCAGATTCCAGCTGACGAGCACCGTCAACCTCAAGCTCAGTCTCATATGATGCCTCAGGCACAGCAGCATATGCCCTACCATTTGCCGAGTACCCACCCCTCTCAAATACCTCCAGGAGCTATGATGCCGCCAACTCGATTGCAGAACCAAATGTATCCTCAGCCACAATTCACGCAACATCCTTCACAACCCCAAACAAATGATCGAGGTACGCCGCCTCAGACCGGACCTCACGTGCCTTTTGCTCAGTCGATGCCTATTCCTCGTGACGCTCAAATGCGTCCCCAGATGCCCCCGATGCAAGCAGATCACAACGCTGCTCAAGCGCCGCATCCAATACAGCCGGCGCAGTATCCACAGATGCCGATGACGCAGCCAGGCCAGTACGCAGCTCAAGCGCAACATCCGCTACAGCCGGCGCAATATCCACAGATGCCTCCGATGCAACCAGGTCAACATCCTACTCAAGCGCCTCATCCAATGCAGTCAGCGCAGTATTCACAGATGCCGATGATGCAGCCACCTTGTTGGTTCTATGCCTGATTACGTCATTTCGTTAGGCATCATCAACTGGCAGTATCCTATGAAAGAACCTGTTTTACATACAAGATCACGTACGCTCACTGTTTCGGAGGGATGGTGTGAAAAGTAGGATGATAGACTTGATATTAGAGTGCTGCATTTTTGATCAAATTTTCCATGTTTACCTTCATTCCTTTTTAGAACGTTTTTTTTGCTGAGTTGTTTTTTTTTTTTCACGATAGGTATGGCCTAGCCTTAACGCGCTTATTTTAAATTCACTCAGAATAGTGGGAGTGAGTGGCAGAACAATATCGCATAGGAAGAAGCAAGAGCAATACAAAGGATGGTAAGACGGAATAGCGATGAGGGAAGATGAAAGCTTTAGTTTTGAGCATTATGAATTTTTCTTTGTCACGGCAATTCTTCCTCTAGCTAGCCAATATCGTTCTTTATGCATTAGCAATCCCAACGTATCTTCAGTCACATTGCGAAATAGCTTTCGTGATAGTAGTAAAGACTTTCCATTGCGCTGGTTGGTTTCAGATACTAAGGGTGGTCCAGCCGGTCCCTACCAACAAATGAGATATCCGTACATGGGCGACTCTCACGGTGATGCCAAAATGGGAATGCCCTCGTATAGATCCGGTAAGTGGAATTCGTTCATTTAAAAGTTGTATGGAATCAATTGCACATCGAACGATTCATACTTCGCCAATATTTCTTTCACAGAACAGCTGAGACAAAAGGCGAATACATCAGAAAACGACAATGATATATAGAAAAAACCCAGGACATTTCCTACGTTTTATCGAAATATAAACGCATCGTGAGCATGTTCCATGAACTGGAAAATTGGTGGTCCCCCCAAAATCCATTCTTGTAGTTGCTATCGTTTCTCTTGGGTTGGAACACAAGCAATCTCAAATTTCCCCAACATTTGGGCGCAATGAGTTGTTTCGCGGCTAAAGGTATAACTTTAGGTATAACTTTAGCCGCGAAACAACTCGGCTAAAGTGGAATTCGTGCACATGCATCGACACCGAAGCTACTGTTGGACTTTCAAACTCGAATATGAAAAGTATACAAAAGCGACGAAGCAGGCAGTACAACAGTGGCTCGCCTGAGGCAATGAAAATCAAAACACCTTGAAAATGACGCGTCAGTAAGCAAGAAGCGCCGTATCCATGAACTGTGCAGTTGGTTCAGTTTCAGCTGCATTGTATCGACATGATGGGATTTTATCTATGAAGATGAATAAATTTAACATTACAGACCTGTCAATGAGGACGGCATCAGAGAAGGTGGCAGATCGTAATGCGTTTAATGCAAACTATTTTTCCCATCGAGGTGATGCCTATTTGCAGATTTAGAAGTATCATTGGATTCAGAGCCTTACTGCTGATTTTTTCAACTGAATCTTAGGCCTTCTTGTTCACTTTTGTTTCACTGACTATAGCAGGTGAAATTCTGAACGTGGGCAACACATTAGTTTTTGTTCGGGAAGATGACATCCGTGCGATAGCTAATGCCAGCCCGCGTGTATTTTCAAAACGGAATACCAGGATTGCTGGAATTTCCCAATTTTGTGCCGAAATGTTAATTTTGGTTGGAACAGTTCACAGAAATGGCTGCTTCTCATAGATTATAGGTGGCGTTAGAGTGTTTTGTTCGCCGCCTGGAAACCACAAAAGATGCCTTCATTGACTCATTTGGACGACTAGGTTTGCCTGCTGGCACTTGTCAGTGATGGTTCCCCCGGCTGTCCATCTAGCTGGGCGAGTTCTGACAAACATCAAAATAAGGGCAAAGCGATACACCTGTTGTAAGCGAATTTCGATGCTGCACAGAAGTGCTCAAACGCTGTAGTGCTTAGGGGGGTGCTTTTCAGTTGTTTATGGTTATCGTACGTCTTTCGCTATGACAATAGTACGTCACAAAAATGCAAAAGAACAATTAATTTTTGTAGTAGTACTAGCATGCGGGCACACAAACTTAAGGGTTGCGCTAATCAATAATTATCTTTCAACAGCGTTAGCTTTCACCATTTCGATTTCTATCTTGCAGCAGCATTAGCTTTCGTCATTTCGATTTCTATCGCAATCCACATATTACGTGAGCAGAAATAACGTTACGTACGTATGCGAATACACTGGACTAATTGTTGCAGATGTGCCGGTAGATCAACGAGCGAGGAGAATGAGCAGTATTATCGACATAAGAATCTTGCCGGAACGCGTCATTGATAGTGGTTCGTTAATATGCACACGATAGTACAGCCGACTTATTAAATAAGTCACAGAAAGAGTGACTAATATTGGTTTCCTTTATTCGTAAATTATTTTCTCCAAAACACACTGCGAGGGGAGGGGTGTCGACTGCATTATACTGTGATTTCATCCAACCTATGAAGCTTACAGACTGTAAAAACGTTTAGAAATTCTTTCGCAAGAGAAGCAGTTCTTATGAACCTCATTTGAAGTGAAGGCATTTCCGAAGCCAATTGTTCATTCACCGTTCATTTGTGCATAGCTAAAAGAAGAAGCGAAAGAACATACGCCGTTGTTCAATCTAAAAAAAAATTCGGCAACTTTTCTCGTCATGGCGAAGCAACAGTGCGTTTTCGATTCGTCAAGAAATGTGCTTTTCTTTCCATGGAGCATCTCGATTGCTGAAATGAACAGCAGAAGGAGGAGATCACTTTTAGCTAGGGATGGCTTCTAGTGGTGGGAGGAGTTATACGATATTTGATCGCTTTCCATATTACAGCTGGTTCACATAGCCAGTATACTTTTGCATTGCCTGGAATGGACACGTTCCGCCAAATCGATAGCCTTCCGAACATCAGTTATCGATCAGGTAATAATTTTCGTGATTTGGTGATCGCAAACAACCCAAACGTGTAAAGCACTTCGTTGAGACACGGAAATGTCTATAGTGAACACGAAAATACTTCTAAAGAACAGGAAAATACCCATGAAGAACACGGAAGTACCTATGAAGATCATGAAAATACTCCAGCATTTCTGTCCAAGTAATTTTGAGTAAAGCAACACGATGCTAAATTTCATCCAACCTATGAAGCTTACAGACTGTAAAAACGTTTAGAAATTCTTTCGCAAGAGAAGCAGTTCTTATGAACCTCATTTGAAGTGAAGGCATTTCCGAAGCCAATTGTTCATTCACCGTTCATTTGTGCATAGCTAAAAGAAGAAGCGAAAGAACATACGCCGTTGTTCAATCTAAAAAAAAATTCGGCAACTTTTCTCGTCATGGCGAAGCAACAGTGCGTTTTCGATTCGTCAAGAAATGTGCTTTTCTTTCCATGGAGCATCTCGATTGCTGAAATGAACAGCAGAAGGAGGAGATCACTTTTAGCTAGGGATGGCTTCTAGTGGTGGGAGGAGTTATACGATATTTGATCGCTTTCCATATTACAGCTGGTTCACATAGCCAGTATACTTTTGCATTGCCTGGAATGGACACGTTCCGCCAAATCGATAGCCTTCCGAACATCAGTTATCGATCAGGTAATAATTTTCGTGATTTGGTGATCGCAAACAACCCAAACGTGTAAAGCACTTCGTTGAGACACGGAAATGTCTATAGTGAACACGAAAATACTTCTAAAGAACAGGAAAATACCCATGAAGAACACGGAAGTACCTATGAAGATCATGAAAATACTCCAGCATTTCTGTCCAAGTAATTTTGAGTAAAGCAACACGATGCTAAGCATACGGGCACAACTTGTGAACGTAACGAGGCAAACGAATCATTCCAACTTATCTTTTCAAAGGACAGCGGTTAGTCGGCTGCAGAAGTAAGACGGAAATGTGATGTAGATATTGCAGGAGCTTTCTTCTCCCATTCCCTTTTCGCTCGCTGAATCTTCGAAAATTTATGGGCCAACAGCTTCGAATCACGAGTTTTGTGGCCAAATTTTGTAAAGCACTGTCTTTGAACGGGAAAGTGTACTCAGGAAGCGTTGTACTCAGGAAACAATCCGAAAAAATGTTCACTAATAACGCGTAAATGCAAAGGATGATCTTGCTTGCCAACTTTCGTAAACCTGCAGGTTGCCCAGGCCGCTGCTCCTCCTTGAAATCTCTCGGATGATTCGATTCATTTTTTCTCACCCTTGTCCGAGGAATGGAAGGGAGACGGGGAGAAGGAAAGCTGCCCGCGTACTATGCTATTATCAATAAGGTGTTGGTATCAGTAGTGGTGTTCTGAAAAAGCCTCCTAAAGCAAGCTGTTGTTGTAACTTTGTTAGGCTAAAGAATATAGGCGGAGAATAGCACCGCAAATTTTGTAAAGGTTTTAATCGCCTTTTATCAAGGTTCGCATTCTTCGCATGAATCAAGTAGTGCGGCAGCGCGCTCTGAGTCCACAATGGGTGGGCGCATGTATGGAGCGCAAAGTACAGCTGAGATGAGGAACCTGCCCAATCATTTCAGCCACTCTGGTGAGTACCTTAAAAAGGGTTTCACTATTTTTTTTTGCGCACCAGTTATTTCGCACGTATGTCTCTTGTTCTCCGCGACAATGTTCTATTCTTTCATGTTCTTTCAAATTTCACGGTTGCGTCACATGTCGCAATAGCCTTACAGCTGTATGGCTGCAGCAAACGAACATCTGAACGGGGTGCGCCATATTCGGTAACAAAGCTCAGTTAATATCATGGTCATTGGCGAACAACAACAACGTCAGTGTAATCCTCATCGCTTTATTCAGTTTAAATTGAAATAGTTATAAAAGACTGATTAAAAGTGGACGGAAATGGAAAGAATGAAGAATGAAATTACTTGCGTTCCTTTATATAAAGGGCATCACAGCGGGTGCAATTTCTCAAGCTAGGGAAGTTTTCATCAAGGTATAAGCCAAGCTTTACTATAGCTAACCAAATTACTTGCACAAGCTTACTTATTGACGTAGGAACGGCAAAAAAGTCGTCACTGGAGGTTAAGTCGGTGTTGTCAATTTGGCATCTCAATTATCGAAATCAATGCAGGTCTTTCTCGAGGACGATCAGATCCGACCATAAATCGTCGAGCGTTTGGCGAGCAAAGTATTGCCGACATAAATGCCCTGCCAGACTATTTCGGCCCGAGAGGTAAACGCGACATCAAATTTTAACATTCTTTTCACTTTTTCTTTCTTTCTTCGCAGAATTGATTTTTCTAGTATGATAAATGAACAGCCTGCAGCATAAAAGCTTTATAAGCACAGGCGTCGAAAAAGAAGAGGTTGGGGGGGGGGGGGGGGGGGGGGGTTTGGGAAAGGGGGGGGGGGGGGGGGGGGGGGGGGGGGGAGGTTGTAGAGCATG
>JPKZ01000522.1:32195-49673 GCA_000803305.1 Toxocara canis
GAAGAGGTTGGGGGGGGGGGAGAGGGTGGTTTGAGAAGGTGAATAAGGTAGATAGGTACCACAATATCCAAATGTTTTAGTGTGACAAGTGAAGCCGATCGGTTGACATGCAAGAGCCTAACAACAGCGCAAAGTTGGGTGCACATGGACGAAGTCAGACATAAAAAATCCTTCATAAATGCATACTGTACGAAATAACTGTTAAAAAACCAACAAAATCTAAATAGTGAATATTGGCAAAGCAAGTGAATGAGTGAAAAAGATGTCTTGATTGTAAATTCCTTTCGGATGTGTGCCGCCTTAATCGACACGACCGTTCAGGGTGGCAGCTTTTGTTTTTTGCTCTGTGTTGATGTGTCAGTCACAAACCAGGGTGTTATATACGAGCACCTCTCAGCTTGCGCGCCATCACATTTTCGTGTGGTTTGCAAGAGCAAACTTCTATTATAACTGGCTTCTTCACAGACGTTGGGGAAACCCTCGATCACTCTCCGTCCTCTCTTCTGCCAATCTGCTCTTCCCATCTTCCCTCCCACCTCATAGAATAAGGAAGGAGGTGTGGTGTGGAATTCTCTGGTTCAAGGAGCATTTTTTAAGTTGTCAATCGTGATCGCTCGGATGTGACGTTGAATCGTAGGGCGTTCGGTGAACAAAGCATTGCCGATATTAATACGCTGCCCAACTACTTTACTGAAAGAGGTGAGCATGAAAGATGGACTTGTTTTGAAAGGCTATATATGCAAACGCATTCAGTAACCAAATCGGTCGTGAAACGTGTGACAAGAGTGGACTGAGCTGTTTACAGTCGGCTAATTTGCATGAAATGCAGGTGCACGATTGCATGCGTTGCAGTTTTTAATGTTTGTTTAAAGTCAGCTTACCTAATGACGAGAATTGCAACAATGCGTTCTTGTCAGCAATTTGTTTGTTTTTCGGAACTGCTGCCTCAAAAAGGGAGTGTTGTGACCACGGCATCTTAATATGAGTGTTGTGACCACGGCAGGCGGTTGCCCAAAAACAAACACCTGCTGTAAATTCTCGTTGTTTGGTAGCATGAACGCTGGCAAGGGTGATGCAGGAGCACGAGCCGTTCCCCACTAGATTAGAAAAAAGTGAAGCTTCGAAGGTGAAAAGAGTCGGAATTATAGCTGCGAGAATTCTAAATTTTAGTTTAGAGTTATCCTCATGAGTTCGTTGCAAGTTTTCGTAAGCTTTGGTAAAATATCACATAACCGTATTAACTCACTTTTCCAAGCATCACCAGTCCAGTTTAGGAGCCGAAAGTTTTAGGGGAGAACTTCCACCGAAACTTCTCCATCATTGCTATTCGGCACACCGAAAACGAATATCGACTTGAGATTCAGTTAGACCAACGTCTGAGACATCTACACCCCCAAATATGATTTCCGAATGCAGCCGTTGCTTACGGTATCATACGGTGTAGAAATATTGGAAGTGTGTATACCATTAAATATACTCGACGTTTATGCTCTAATTAATGAATAAGCTCTGGAGAGGTTCCGATAGAATTATGACACCGAAACTTCGGACTCTTAAGTGAAGCGTGATAGAAACTTCGGACTCTTAAGTGAAGCGATAGAGCAAGGAGTATCAGTTTTTTTCAAAACGAATGTGGTATTTTGCAACGGCCAGCCACGGATAAATTACTTCAGAAATGCAAATTTCGCAGATGCATGAAGGTCTTACGTAGCATACAATTTGAAAATTTCAACTTATGGCTCGTAAAGCAGCTGTAGTCCTTCATTTAGTTTGGACTGGAAATATCGAGATTGCATGAAGGAGAGTAACATAGGCGTCGCGTGGTTCAGTGCAAATCATAGCAGTTTGTAAGAACAAGTTGTTTCTCGTTATTGATAGCTTCCATTACTCGAATGTTTCAGCTCCGAATAATTTCAAATTCGATAATTTTTTGTAACTTATTTTTAGCATTACCCCTCACTACCGAAATAGATCAAGAACACAGTTGAGTAAAAGGTATTTTGACGTTATTTTTAAAGTTCTAATACAGCGCCACATCGAATTCGATCGGACGAAACCATAAATCGGCGTGCATTTGGCGAAGAAAGTATTGCTGACATCAACGAGTTGCCAAACTTCTTTGATAAAGATGGTGAGACGCCGAATGTGCTTTATGCGTTTCTCGTGATGTGAACTGTTGCAAGAACTTTTCAAAAAGAATTCGAAAAATTATACGAAAAGCTCCGAGTTATCGAAATTTCGTGAATTTCATAGCTATCAGTCTGAAAGAGCTGGACGGCTAAAGAAGTTGCATTTGTAAACTTTGATGAATTTCAGATGCTTAGGGCTAGCTTAGATTCATTTGGGAAGTAAAACATAAGTGCAGTTGCTTGTGTTTTACTTCCTAACATTTTTTCCAGGAAGAAATTCTGTTCCACTCTAGGTTGTTTTTTCCAAAACAGTTGCTAGAAACTGTTCTATTTAGTTTTAACAATAGAAAGTCATATTTCTCTAGTCATGTTGGGAACTGCATCGAGCGTGAACTTTTGACACGCATTAATCTTTGAAAAAATTTTTTGAAATACGGACGACAGCCGCCGAATTTTCTTCCCATGAAAGTGAAGTACAACTTGTCAAAATGAAGAGGAGATGAAATAACAATCATTCAAAAAAAAAAATAGAATTTCTGATTCGATGGCTAAACAGTTTTCGACAATATCTGACATTCCGTAATGAATCCTAATTACTGACACAGTTGGAATTTTATTGAAGGGAAAATTCGAGAGCTGAGTCCACAGCGATATCCGCACAGCAAAGGAGATAACCTCAGTTGGTTCATTGTTTATATTTCTTATTTCATAATTAGCTGCATGATGAAATTGTTCACGAAAATCTTGTTCACGAAAACGTTCTGTCGTTGAGCCACACTGTTCAATTAATTCCCAAGTTGAGAATTCAAAAAAGTGTGCATTTCAGATCCGCGTGTTGAAATGCCATCGGAAACGGATCTTACACTTGAGCAGAAACGTCTTCGTTATACTCCTTCTGAAATTATGGTAAGTTTAGCTTTATATTGCTTTAAACATTCAACGTTTTCCTATGATTTATCGTAAATGAGAGTGAAACATATGCTGAAGTTCTTAGCCTGAATCCTCATTCCTCTTTGTGGCACACATTGGATTTACGGAATGTGCATCATGCGGATGTTGTAAAGCTTGCGCATAATTGAAGGTGACAATTGAAACGTTTTTTTGGTTAGAGAGCCAGATTCGTTTTTCTGAAAATTACCGTAGCGAATTTCGAAGGATTGTTGAGTTTAACAGAGAGGTCAGGCGCAGTGCTCCAGTGTTTCATGCATTTACCTGAGACAATCAGTTTTGTGTGATTTCAAGCTTGACATTAAAACCATCCGTCTTTAGTGTTCAACATCGCCTGGTGAGATTCTCACCACATGCGGATTATGAGGCACCGAATTTCACTTTCAATGATTTTTGGCTAGAATGATTCTTCTGCAATGAAAGATCTCTGAGTTTGTTGGTAATCAGGTTGTGGCTGGGACCGCAGAATGGTATGTGCGCAACATATGCGGTACTGACAACATGGGTCTCCTGTTTCCATGATGCAGCAGTATTCCTAGCAATATTTTGATTGTATGCTCATGCTTCGAAATCCACGCCGTCTAATCGCTATGTAATCAGCAGCCTTTCGAAAACACTTCCAACCCCCTCCCCCCACCACCTCATCTTCCGAATAGGGCCCTTCCATTAAGAGCTGTGAGAAACGACATGACACCTCTTGAAACCAGACCCACAACTTCGTTCATTCTTTTCGAACACGTAAAAGTTGACGGGTGGCGTTTTCAGGAAGTGAATGCTCACCCGGATTTCGTCCCTCCGGACTATGTGATTGGAAAGAAACACCTAACTCGCGAGGAACTCGAAGAGCTCAGAGAGATCCCATCGATTACTGGCACAAACTCCAAGTTGCCGATCATCAATCGCTACGAGTTCACTCCTGAGGAGGTAAGAGAAAATTTGTAATCGTAAGTAAATAAAAGGAAATTTTGCCCACCTTCTTTTGCCTTCCTCATATAAGCGTCTTCTTTTGCACATTCTAACATATGAACTAAAGGACATGGTGTATGTCAGCATAGGCAGTTAGGTGGTATCATGAAAGGGTGCGTCACCTTTGGTTAGCAATGCTGAACGATGTCGCAGCGTCTCGAGAATGCTGTGACGCGCTTGAGATTTGCTCGTTATTTTTGCGTTTTCCTCAGTTGTCGAGCACTGGGAAATTTGATGGCTTCGAAACAGTTTTGTTGGTTGTGGTCGTATGCGTTCTCTTCTGTGCGCTTAATCGTGGCGTACACATTTCCTTCATGCTTTCTCCATTTCTTGCATACGCTTTTAATGTCATGCATTTAGCTTGGTTTCCTCCTGGTCATGATACCTTTCCATGAATACCTTGAACAGCCGTGATTTCATCGATGTCATCGTTCTCTCCATCGATGCAGCTGACAACGCCTCCATCTATCGCGATCCTCAGCTCGCCGCATCCGAGCAACGCCATATAGACGTCGTAGCGGATGTTCCCATCTTACTTTCCATACTGCTGTGGCCAGATACCTCGTCATGATATGCTTTCCTATTCCGCTTCCGTCGCTGTTTAAGTTTTTTTTTCAGATGACCGCATCAAAGCTCCATTCTTTATAATTCCTATTTTTCATGGCGTTTTCTTCATAAAAACTTTAAAAGTATGCTTAAGGCAAACTCTTGTGCAGATTTCAACGTGAGAACCGACTTTTGACACAAAATACGTTGATCTGCGACAAATATTGCTGCAAATTTTGTGGACGTGATCAAAAGAGTGGCAAACGTTGTGAAACGCTTCAGTTGAAGCAAGCTTATGTCAGGTACTTTGAAATAAGTGAAAACGTCAGCATAAAATTGTTGCACTATTTGTAGTTGGCATACTACGTCATCGCAACGTCTTGGTTCCTAACTGGATATATTTTTGGAGTGTGCATCTGCAAAAGACAGTATCGTTGAAAATATTCACTTATGAAACAATGCACCGCTCATAGCAATACACAGATTCTTTTTGAAGATAGAAGATATAAAGAATCTGCCCAATATTACGAATTCACAATTCACCATTGGACGTCGACTGCGCTCCGAAGAGGAACTTCGTGATTTGGCACAATTGCCGAATTTGGAAGACAAAACACCCAGAGTGACACCTGCTTCGTAAGCAATTTCGCAATTTGGAGGAAAGTTTTTTAGTTTTTGAGAATTATTTCTTCAAGTTATCATTTGTCATTCGATTAAAACGATACAGCTATCGAACGAATCACATTCTTAGTATCTAGGTGGTGCACGGTGCAAGGCAACGTGGAGTGCCTGGGAATGGGAACAGGGGGGTGGGGGGAGGGATGGGGTGATGGTGCAAGGCAATCCGTCTCGACGTCAAACAGAGTGGTAGCATCTTTTTTCAACAGAGTGAAAGTGACAGCTTCACAGGTACGTCCGAGTGAAACGCAAGGTGAAAATTTATTTTCGAAGGAAGCTATGAGAACGTTCTTAAATATTATCGCAAACTATGGCATCTGTAGTTTGCGTGGCAAACCAAGAAAGGCTGAAGAAAGTTATGTGAGGTAGGGCGCAGAAAAATATAATGCATGTATGTGGGGAAGCGTGAATCGGCAACATATACCCAACGTCTCGCATCCACCATGTTACAGCTAAGGGTAGCATCTACAAGGCAGCAGCCGTAAGTGGGTGTTACCTAGTCAACTTTTGCTACGTTTTGTAATAGATGGAAAAACGCACACAGGGAGGTAATGCTGAATTATGCGCCTTTCGCAGAATTACATGCTCTTTCTCCTTCTATCATACTCAACTCATCACTCATGGTCTTGGCTTGCTGCGGCTCTTGGGAACGTCTTTAAATTTTTCCAACCAAAACTCAGCTTTTAAAACCAAATACGGAAAATGAGTTAGCTTCTGCTCAGTCAAACGTGATGAGATTAGAACATAGCAATATACGGCCTAATTTGAACCGTTGTTCCAAACGACCAGCAACGGATGAATAATGCAAATCGTAGTGGTGTAAGTTTTAAAAAGCATTCTTTGAGAGATAGCAAGGAAATTGTAGTGCAGTGTATCCTATCGAATTGTCAGACACCGACGATCCAGGTTGTACTAGCTTTGTTCGAGTAACAAAAATTTCGCACAAAAGTTTAGATCTGATTTATAGATATGAGTATGCATGCATCATTAAATTCCACATCAAGAAAGATCATTTCAGCACATATGGAGGCAATGCAGCAAATAGTGGCCCGACAATGAAGCTAAGCTACGAGTATCCTTACGGCAAGTAAGACAAGTTCGACAGGCAATAAAGAAGAGCAGAAATTGAGAGATTAAGAGTGTCTGTCCTGTAGCTATATATGTGATCTACTTTTTTTGTTATTTGAGAGCTTCTGGCCGAATGGCGTCTCTTTAATGCATATGAATATTAATAAAATTTCTTCTGTTCCTCCATTTGTGCAAACAGAAATTTAAGTTCTTGCATCACAGCTTCAGCACGATCGATCAAGAACAGCTGTTATCGCGTTTTTCTATTCGCAAATTTCTCTATTGCAGATGAAAATCTCCGAAACATACAGTCTCGTTTGGACGGCGACAAGTACATAAAGTGGTGCGATGAAAGGAGATTCCATGGGAATTCATCAACTAGCTCTAAACCAGTCACAGGTATAGAGAGGGTGTAGCACATCACGGCTTGTGCTAGTTCATAATGCAACAACAGAAAAGAGCTATGAAATGTTACCATAATCCGCTTCAATCTATATATCACGGTACAAGTCGCTTCTGAAGTCCGTAATGAACCTGATGGGGTTGTTTTCATAATTTGCTGAAGCTGTTAATTAAACAAAACGACAGGAGAAAAGAGGGGGTATATTTGGCAGAGTGCTGACACAAGACGCGCTTTGGCGATTATCAGATCCGAGGATTTCATTTAGTGCTATGATCTAGCGTGCGTTCGTATTTGAACTGATCAGAGCATACCTGAAAGGGTGCTGAAGAAATGATATTTTGCGATCTGCCTAGCAGCAAAATACATAGTTTAGCATCTTCGAATGCCCAAACTTCCTCCTGAGACTGGAAAGTGGATGTTAAACAGCATTTGAGAGTGATCAGTTCGCATCCGCGTAATTTAATTACTAGCTTCAGTCGTCTCCAAGTGGAAGCTGCCGAATAGGCGAGGAGAAATACGCATATGTGACCATCTATGCGCAAGAACAGACAGGTATTCGTAGTAATGCATTTCCGGAATATAAATTTGCTGAGGCTCGCAAATGATCATCAAAAGTTCGTCATCATTGACGCAACTGCCGATTTTCCACTTGCGAAATGCCTCATTCTTTTGCGAGTGTGCATTTGTACAGGCACTCACTAAGTGACGAATGAGTTACGTTCCGAACGGCTGTTCGTATGTTGAATTGTTCGTAAGTTGTTTTTTAACGTCATTTTGAAGTACCGTATCTTCACACTTGTTTACGTATGGTACAAAGTCAGTACAGTACTGTACGGGTCCTATACAAGTATCGAAGGTTTGCAAGGTTTGTTCTCGCAATTACAAACAGTTTAACAGGTTCCAAACAGCCACTTAGTATAACTGATTTTGCTGTACTATGACTTTCACATAAACATATGTGTTCGTGTCTTTGAATGTTCGTAGCGTGAGTGTTCGTATCTCGGATGATGACTGTATGTTTGTCGATCGTTCAGTGCGCTGATCAATCAATCCAATGATTTCTCGGAAACTATGGGAGGCAGAGTTATTTGATTTGATGGGTGTATTTTACACCACAGGTACCACATGTGTTTACCAGCCCAAATTTCTATGTTCAATTTCAGCTTGGTCCATTAAACCGAAAGAATATCATAGGTTGCTACATGTGCCAAAAATTTTAGTTATTTTCCACCGGTTTGGTTCCCGCACAATGAGCTTTTGTCAAGAACTTGTACGGACAGTTGGGTTCCTTAAAAAAATGAAGATTCGCTATTTTCGAACAGTTTATGAAAGCGGCTGGTTTGGTGAATGAGTCGTCAAAGTGCGCTGTGTGCATTCCACACTTCTATCGGGAGAAATGAAGTCATCGAAAATTGCTGAAGCAATCGGTAATTGGAGCACTGGAGACAGTCCATGTCAAAATGGTTATAGGGCAAATCGTATCCATTCAGAAAGTCATCCGAGAAATTCATTTCCCCATGGAAGGAATTCGAATATGATAGAATCGATAGCGCGAGGTCAGTTCAATTGTTGCATTCTCAAGATGTGAAAACCTCCTCCACAGGAAGAAGATGAGCAATATGGCGAATCACTAAAGGTCAGAACAGAAACAAAAAACAACTGGCACAAAAGAACCGTTTGCATTCCCAGTCGCGTTTCCGGTCTTTGCCCTTGACAGTCGTCACTTCTGCTCCTCCAATATGCGATCCGCCGTGGCCGCTGCCTGTTCAGACGCACTTCGTTTATGGGTTGGTGGATTCCAGTTGACGTTGAGGGGTTGTCGTCACCGAGATTTGTTGTTGCTGTTATTCCCACCTCTGATGTTGTCGCTGCCTCTACCACTGCTGCTGCCGCTACCGCTACCACAACCACTGCTGCTAATGCTGCTGCGAGTCGCACGGCTGGTTAATTTTGGACAATTGCCT
This sequence comes from Toxocara canis, assembly GCA_000803305.1. Classification (NCBI taxonomy): domain Eukaryota; kingdom Metazoa; phylum Nematoda; class Chromadorea; order Rhabditida; family Toxocaridae; genus Toxocara; species Toxocara canis. The sequence goes on from JPKZ01000522.1 coordinate 40,898, forward strand.
CGCGCACTCCGTAACACTCGCCTTTACGAATCACTTTCGTTTGTTCGCACCGGCAAAGTTGGTGCACCCACGAAAAATATCGCAACTGTCTTGATCGATACCGTGTGCCACAACTCAAACTTGGGCAATTAAACCTTTAACTGACGTATCGCACGTGCAAATTATAACGGGGCACGAAAACTGACATTGAACAATACAATCCAATGAGTAAGCGAACGAACGATAACGTAAAACAACACTACATAAGATGTAACATCTCCTAAAGATACAGAAAATTTCCGCGCTACTAAAGTGAACAAGCATAGCCACCGTTCGTGTTTTGACCTAGCGAAACAAATCAAGCGAAACGAGCGAAACAAATCAAAAATATCGAGCGAGCACTAAGATTCATTTCTGTGACTTGCATACTCCTTTCCGAGATAACCACATTGATATAATTATAAATAGGAATCAAGAGAATTTTTCTCGCACGAAACAAGCAATGTTTAGGTAAACACTACGAAAGCTCGAAAGAGATGTCCGCATAATGAGGTGATACTGTAATATTCACGTAGCAAGTAAAGGGCAATGACTTACATGGAAAGAAAATTAGAACAGCACGAGTCTAGTGATAAAACAAGCGACAACAATATTCCACGCTGCCCCATAACTTCCGAAAGACGACTCTTTCTTAGCCCCCTGCTCTCTCTTTTACAGGCTTAGTGGGCTTACTCTTCCGTTGACATCATAATTTACATGGCGAATCCCTTTTGAATAACGATATCCATTCCTGAAGAGAGAGGCGCCATGTTCGTAGTGCCTTCTCCCTTGTAGAAGCCACCCTCCCGTCGCGTTTTTGCCCCCAGTTTTTCTCACGCCTTAGTCAACGGAACTTCTCAGTGCACATGCGACGCTCCTTTGCACTTTCAATATTTACCTCAATATTTCCGTCATTCAAACTTCTACAAGCCCAATTAAACTTCGCGAGTAGTCGCGACACTGCATGTGCCCATATGGATAGTTTCTCCCTCACCTCTCCCAAGTCAAGAGCGCATAACGCAAACAAGCAAAACATATAGATGACAAACAATAAGAAAACGACAAAAAAAAAGGACGTAATCAGCTAAAATTGAACAACTGCGTACACTACGGAAGGTTTGACCACTGTTGCACGAATAATCGGTGAAATCGGCAGGCACTTCTCGACTGTCGAAATCTCACGATAAAACTGATGTATGAAGCATTCGTTGTGGCTTATATGCCTGTCTGGATATCGCAACACCCATTCATGAAGAGAAGACTTCCTTGCCTTTTTTCTTTTGACATCGCCAGATCCCTTTATTTTGTGAGTCACAATAGCAGGAGGGCCTCCTGTGTAAGCTTTCTCATACACATTTTCATTCACCAAATCCTATATGGTGGCAATATATTCAATGTTCTGCCAAGTTCGATTCCGCTACTTCAGCGTAGTGCAGGGGTGGCAGCGGGTCGGGAGGTCTATGCCAGCAGAGCTTCAGGCTCGGACAGGTCCAACCAAGCTGGACAGGCTTCCCGTGGGCACCAGGGTGATGATTACGCATCTGATCCCCAAGGGCCAACCTGGCTAAAGCGGGACGGTGAACCACCGCGGCTATTGGGGCACGAGGGCTAGCAACCCGAAAGCAACTGCCGCAGAACTCCTCTAGCTAAAAAACCGAAAAAGAAAACAACTGGACAGGATCTACGGAATTTGGCCAACGGACCGGATGGACAACGACTTAAGTCAAACGGAAGAGTTAAGTGTCTATATGTGGCTACCCACAACACCAGAACGATGTCGTCCGATTGTCAAATCCAAGCTTATGTTGAAGCGACAGCAAAGATGAAGGCCGGCGTTATTGGAATCTACGAAACAAGGCGTAGTGAAGAGCTTAGGGCCGAATGGCACACAGGAGACCAGGTCTTCCTTGGCAAGGCATTCTGTAATAGACCGAGGATAGGTGGAGTTGGGTTCATTGTGAGAAAGCAAGCGGTACTCCTTATCGAAAGCTGCAGCATGCTTTCACCTAGAACTGCAGTGCTGGTTTTGCGTCTGGAAAAGACTCGAACCTTGAAAATGGTACAAGTATACACCTCTGCTACGAATAACACACAGTCCACGTGAACATGAGATCGACGTACACAATTGTGCAGGGTGACTTCAACGCAAAGATGGGACGCAGAATCCGCAAGAACAAAAGGTGTATCAGCAAGTACGGAATCGGAACCAGAAATGACAATGGTCGGCGGTTGATAACATTTGCCGTCAGCAACTATCTTCATATAATGAACGCAATGTTCCAGAAACTCATACGGAGACAGTGGACGTGGAGGAGTCCGAATGGCATTACAAAAAACCAGAGAGATTACATACTATCTAGCACAAAGCGCATCATCTCGGACGTCACAGTCATTGGAGAGAATATCAATCAGTTAAGGTAGACTTCTTCCATGAAAATGCTGTGTTGAAGAGGAGATCCCAGCAAGGAGGAATCGTCAACATGGCATCGCTAGCCAGGAAACTAGAAGCTCAGGACTGGTCCATGACCAGTAACGACGTGGATCAGGATTACGCAGGATTCATCAAAAAAACCAACGAAGCAGTAAAAGACGTGCTCGAGCACGCCACGTCAAGAAGATCGACGAGGTTGCAAAGCCACACGAAACATCTGATGGCTGTTAGGGCTTGCATGATTGTGGAAGGAAGAGCAGAAGGAGACGAGTACAGAGTGTTATGTAAAGAAATAAGAAGGTCCTTGCAAGCTGACTGTGAAGCATATCGCTTGGAGAAACTAAGACGATCAGCGGAAAGTCATAAAAGTTTAAAGAAAGCAGAAAGGAAAGCCTCGTTGAAACGAAAGGTGCCCACCGCGTTGAAAGATTGCTCCGTAGGAGAACAGTGGTAAGGACAGAAATGAAAGAAATCTGCGAAAATTTCTACAACGACCTATGCTTCTCCAAGGTGCACGTTCCAGAAATACAACTACGAGCGGTAGAAGAGGAAATACCGGCCGTCATGCTGGACGAAATAAAGAACGCATTAAGTAAGATGAAACCAGACAGAAGTCCAGGCAATGACAAAATAAAGACAGAGTATCTGAAGGCGGGTGAAGATGCTCTTCATAAAGCACTCGCCGAAAGATTTACGAAGTACCTGAAAACCAGCACCATCCCAAGTAGCTGGTTAACATCTGAAACTGTACTTCTGAGGAAGAAAGGAGATCCTGAGGACTTGGCGAACCACCGTCCCATTACACTGCTATCGCAAGTGTATAAACTCTTCACTCGAATAGTTCTCAATCGGATTGCTGCTCAAATCGATATGCACAGAGAGCAAGCACCCTTCAGATCCGGTTACTGTACTAATGACCACATCCACATTCTCCGCCAACTGCTGGAGAAGTGTAGGGAATACCAGATCCCCCTCTGCTTAGCATTCGTGGACTACCGAAAGGCATTTGACTCTGTAGAGACTACAGCCGTACTTAACGCTCTACATGAGGCAGGTGTCAATCCGAGGTACGTCAAACTGATAAGGCTCGTAAATACTGGTTGTTGGACTGAAATCAAGATGCTCTCCGAAAACTGCTGCATAAACATCAATAAAAGAGTACGACAAGGTGATACAGTATCACCCAAACTATTCGCAATAACCTTAGGAGAGATCTTCACAAGGATAGAATCCAAAGGGCGAATCAACATTGATGGAGAACGACTATCGCATTTACTTTTCGCGGACGATTGCATTTTGTTAGCCACAAATCCGAAAGATCTGCAAAGTGATTTGCAACAGCTATCGACCATCTCTAAGATGATTGGTCTAGAAATGAAATCAGGAAAGACGAAGTGGATGCGGAATTCTTTCTGCACGGAAGGCATAGTCTGCCTAGACGACGTAGAATTAGAGCTAGTGAAAGACAATGTATAGCTCGGTCGCCAAATGGAATCAAATAATTGTCCTGACGGAGAATGGGACCGAAGAAGAAGAGCAGGATGGATTGCCTTTGGAAGATACAAATCAGTCCTAATGGATCGAACGCTACCAACGAAGTTAGGAGCGAGCATCTTCAACACAACAGTTCTTCCAGCTATGCTCTATGCTTGCGAAACATGGGCTACCACAAAAGTTGCGGAAGAAAAATTCGCCATCACGGAAAGGGCAATGGAAAGGCAAATGTGCGGTGTCACCCGGAAGGACAGAATAAAGAACGATGATTTGCTCGCATGACCGGAGTAAAAGACGTGGTAACTGAAATGTATAGGAGCAAAAGATGCTGAGCGGGTCATGTTGCAAGAGTGTCAGATAATCGTTGGACCTATAGGCTCACACAGTGGATACCAAGAGAAACAAAAGGGCCTCTGGGGAGGCCAAAAACAAGATGGGATGAGCCACTCGTGAAAATGTTCGGACAGTGCTGGAAAAGGATCGCACAGAGCAGAGATATATGGAACTCGGTGGACCTGCACTCTCACAGGGAACGACGACAGGTCGCAACGTGATCGCAAGGTTATATTCAATGTTCCTTTAAGCTGATACGAGTAGCTTGAACCGAAACTGAATCACACCTTGCACTTTTGTTTTCGTAATTAGCATAAATTCATGCGGGCGGTAATCGTCATTAAATTTCTTCGTGTGCTGAAGCGACGCAAAAATGGTTGATTATGCTCTCACAAGTGCCTCGCGTTCAAAAATTGCATTGTCACAGGCAAGAGGAGATCAGTAATCGTAATTTGAATTCAGTATAACCACAAGTATCGTTTTCCTCCTACTCTTTACAAATTAGGTCTTTTAATTGCAAGTTTTAGAAACTTCCACGGCTTGACACTAACAATCAAAGTTGCGCAGCCGATCTGTGTTATGCCGAAAAAAATTACTAGCTTTATGAGAGCTGCTCAAGCCCTAGATGTTCAGCTGTAACTGCAAAGTAACAATACTCTAGCGTAAAGACACTACAACATCCGGATCGGATTTACTCTGATTACTTGGGCATTTTTCATTGTTTTCGCCACGGCGATGTTCGATTTTCACATCTCAGCAATCGGCCACTCTGATAAAATCGATTTCTTACAAAACATCCTGTTGAAGAACTTGTTTATTTATCCGAACATAAATTTCTGTTCCTCTTTCAACCAAAATATCGTGCGTCTTTAAGTGGCATAATTATCTGCGGTATTCGATACTTTTCCACGAATTGAAACGAAAGAGAAAATTTCTCAAAATAATCGCTTAAATAAGCTATGTTCAGAACATTCTGCTGAAGAGGGACGCAAGTGTTGGCGTGCTCTATGAGACACAAGAGAGCAGTTGATTGTTGTTGATGGGCTGCTTCATGTTGTACTTTTCAGATACGATAAGTGATTCAAGTGTACCGTCGTAATAGAAGAAAATCTGTTTGTTCAATTGAAAAATTCAGTTAAAATTTGATAAATGGATAGCAAATCATTTAGGCGAGTAATTCCGGTATATTTAATTGTATGTATGCAAAGCTCACTCACATTGCTGCGCACGAGCTGCATTCGTTGTGAACTGGTTTTATCGGAAATATAGTTTTCATCCGATAGTTCAACTACACAATGGTTTGGTGTCTTTGTCGCAGAAACCAGATACATGCAATGTGTGTTAAAACGTGTGCACATGGAAATATTATCTCTTCCGAAACATGTTCTTTGGCCGTTTGATTTTTCAGCCGACGTATATATAAAAAAGCAGGCAAAAGTATGTTTAGCAGTTGAATTGCAAAGAAAAAAACACTATAAATATGTTGTCATAAGATAAGCGGCCTTCATTTTGCTCTAGAAATTGTTTATAGCACAGCTTTCGCAATTTTCGAGAAAAGGTTATGTGCTCAACTTGACAGTCTTACGGAGATGGGGGAGGGGGGAGGGGATAGAGAAGAACAACTTATAAGCCTCAAAAAATGACTGCATTCTCTGTTTCATGAGTTGGAATTAATGATCAGATAGACAGTCATCTAGGTATATGCACACACAAAAACCGAAAGGTCTCGAAATGGGAAGCTACCGCTTCCAAATAATTTTGGGTACTCCGGCTTCTGATTCCAGGTGTAGTTTTTTTTGTGCTTCAAAAGCTTTATCGATGAGATCATGATCATATTTTTCTCCTTTTTCGAAGGATCTATTTCCTTCCCTAACGAATAACGTATTTTGAGCGACCGCCGGATTCGATAGGACGTTACGTGAGTTAGTTGCCACTGCGATCGCTGAAAGCAGTACACTGTATGTATATTCGTGACTTTTAAATGCTTTTGAGTTTCTTTTCTTTTTCTTGAATGTTAAATGTTGAACTTTAGCGTCAACTATGGATGTGTTGATGCGATATAAATAAAACTGCTAGGTGAATTTTTTTGTGAGGTAAACAAGTGCATTCCCAGATCTATTCGCTTTTACAACCGTTGAGCATAATTTAATGAAATCGTTCCGATGCGACTTCCGCTTCCGTTTTCAGTTGTTTGCAGGATCGGGATTTCGGTCCTAGTTCAGTCACCTGCCACGTTCCGGTTGATCGCCGATACCTTCATACAATCATGCACATGATGCCCAATGATGCCTCTACTCTGCAACGAAGAACGTATGAAAGGACAGCGTACGCCGCAAGCTGCGAAAGCAAACCAAGCCAAATAAGTTACAATGATTCCGGTTGGGCGGACCTCCTTCCTCAGTTGCTGTTTAATTCACAGTCCTATTTGTTATATTCAAGACATGATGAGGGACTCGGGTCCGTGATGGATTACAGAGGAATGAGCACCCAGTTTCTGGATCTGTAAATATTTCAAGTCAAAGCAATGACTAATGTTAAATTCGCCGGAAGTTTTAATGCGTGCAGAGCTCATTCGAAGCATTTTCTTAGGACGGCCGTGAAATCAAATTAGATGTTCCCAGCGTTCAACAAAGCTAATATCTGAATACCACATTTTTAACGCTTTTCAAGGGTAGACTTTTTTTCATCGCAATGGCGAGAAAATATGATAGGTGGACAGCGAAGGTGATCTTCAGCATATGTAAGACATTGTTGGGTCTATCAAAAGATTAAGCATATGAAGCAGCGTGGCAAATGAACTTCAGAAGTTGCAGCAGCAGATTGTTTCAATCATTTCCCTTCAACAAAAATGTCAATGACTGCTTTTTATCGATGTGGGATGAAATGAGATTTCTGGTAGATTTCAGGCGATCCTTCGGTTCATTTGGTAAAGTTACAAACTTTGCAGTCAAATGTCATTTCTGTGTTGCTATTCCATTTCATTCGCATTACGAAGTTAGTTCGCCGTGATGAGTAATTTTCAGCTCTATGAAATATTTCGTACCCGTCCTGTTACTTCTGTCCCTCATCCATCGTAAATTAAGGGAACATATTGTTCCTTCTGATATTGATTCATGAGAACAGCGGACCAAACTGAAAGTGGTAAGAATTTTGTGCGAAACAGGAAGTACACGTTTTGCACATTTTCACAGACAACGGCCACAGTGACACAATCAAGCGCTGGCTTAGATCTGGAATACGTAACACGTTTGTGCTGCACTGCCGTCGACACAGTAGTTTGACCAATCGGCAATGAATGAGAAATTGCGTTGAGAACAAATCACAACGAATTCTCCGCCAATCTTCGCTTTTAATTCCGAATGAATGGCCACCTTTGATTGAGCTACATCTGAGCCAAGATTCTGCAAAACAATATATAGAATGCAGTTGTAGACAAGGAAACATCAATTTGTCTGATTATGTCCAAAGTCTTTGACATAATCAACAGAAGAAGAAAAATTACGCAGATTTTTCGCGGTCAGCCTTGATTCCGTCAACGAAAGGTAGTTTCTGAACTCTTATAATGAGTGCTTGTTTTAATGAGAGTAATTGCCAGTCGAAGAAAATTACCGCAAGAATTAGTAAATCGAATGAAGTCAATGCTCAGGCACAATTTTATTGATAAAAAGCGGCAATGGAAAACACAAGTAGGAAAAATGCAGGCCATATTTTTTTAAGTTTAAAATCTGACAGAACGAATTGTCAGACAAGATTATTGAGGAAGAAACGTGAGCTATGCAAGAACTGTAGCAGTGGAATGGATGACTGATTACTCCTATTGGTAACAGTATCACTTATGAGATATTCCTAGAGATACTGGTACTTTTACGAATGAGTAACTTTCAGAATGACTTTGCGAATTTCCTTATTGTTGCACAGCGCATCGCTGATAATTGCGGTTTCACTTCGCACAACAGTCGTCGAACGCTTCTTGCGACCACAACCACATAGTTGTCGTGGGGAACAGGAAGGAGGAAGGCAAGGCAGTGGAAGGCTAGGAAGTTGAATAGGAGGAAGTTGTGGCATACACATACATGGTGGAGGGGGTGGCGGGGATTGGTTGGCAAGTGTGAGGTGGACGACATGGAGGCGGAGGTGGTGCGGGACATTCACAACCACAACCACTACCACTTGAAGGAAAGAATATGGCGGATGTGATAGGAAGTAGCGCCAACGACGCGATTACGAGCATTTTGGATAAAGGTGATCAACAACTGATTGCCCGATGCCGACTTGCAACATTTTAAGAGGCCCACAAAAGCATTAAGGTAGTCCAAGAAACAGAAATGGGTCGGCCTCATTGTTGGCTTCGCATAGATTAGATCGCCCCTTCCATAAAGTGAACGTAATGTGGCACCTTGCGCAAATCACATTGCCGACTTTCACCCAACAGCAATGCTCATTTCATTTTCAATTCTTTGATCTTCTGTCCTCTCCGCTTCGACTCCCACTTTCGCTCCT
>JPKZ01000522.1:52716-89468 GCA_000803305.1 Toxocara canis
GGGTGGAGGAGAGGGGGGGGGGGGGGGGGGGGGGGGGGGAAAGGTGGTGAATGGATCAAAGTGGTGCATTCCTAACTATTGGTCCCGCTTACCATGACCATCAGAAACAGCAGCGAAAAGCTACAATGATAATATAGTATAATTTATATAGACAAGTGTTGCACAATAACGTATCCCGTGAGGTAGATTACGTAATTATTACCCTACGCGGTACTGGTAATATATTGAAATGAAAAATTTACCAATCAAATTTCCCATACATATCGTTCTGCGCAATATTTTTATAATGTGTGGTGTCCGCTAGTATCCGTTGCATCACGTATCCGCAGTGGGTCTTGGAACGTATAGTCGGCGGGCATCAGTGTACTTCTGTGCGCTTAGAGCGGAATTAAAATCCAGTTTCGATGCAACCTCCCAAAAAGATCAGAATGCCGCTCACTGTCGGCACTCCTTGCCCTGAACTTTTCGCTCTCGTTCATCGAAAATTTGCCGTTTCTTACTTAGAAGTTCATATTCTGAGCAGTTTTCTATAAATTTTTTGGTTTGCAACATTCTAGGAGCCGAGTCACAACAAAAGAACTCAAGACTTGAGGGCGGTTATTTCCCTTACTTGATCATTTCGTCCACTCATTTCCCATGCGCTGAAACTCACGCTACAGAAACCCATGAATCGTGTTCCAAGTGTTGTTGTGGCTTCTATTCATCGTATTTCATCGTTAGCTTTTTCTGGTTGGTGAGTTACAACGAACGAACATGCAAACAGACTTCCACGCACACACAAATATACATGCAAATATTCATCCATGGATACGTACATACAGACCGATAGTGCACTTTTACGGCAGTCTGCACACAATACTCGAAAATATGAGCAAAATTAGGAGATGGAATGATGGAAGCCCGTAGTGCATTTACAGCAGTGCACAAAAATATTTATTCGTATTACGGGTACACAGAGATTCTCTCAACAGATTTTGCCTGAATAAAGGCTACACTTCGAATGAATTGAAACCCAAAATGAAGCGTACATAACAAAATAGGTCATTCGAAGATTCTTAGGTACCATTCACAGTGAGGTTACCACCAACCAAAAAGAAGCGTTGCAGCAGTCTCTAATGACCGGGCGCAATTAGTAACCTGGACGTTGGGGTTGAACCGAAATTTTACGCCCGACTTACTGCGACTCGCGTAAAAAGTGGAACCCCTATTTATCGGTCATTGGAATTTCGCCAAACCGGTTCAATTTCATAAGGTGATTGGCTATAAATTACAAATCACAACTTAAAAGGAAGCGAGGGGAAATACTCAGTTACAATAGATCGAAGATTCCATGAAAATGAGCTCTTCTTTTCCGAAAAATAAATGCGAACACCGGAGACGGAGAATTCGGAATCGAGAAGTAATTAATTTAGAATTCATCATATAAGCTGCGTCTAGAGTCTTCATTTTTCATGGCACCTCAAATGTCCGGTCCTTTTCAAAGGCCAGTAGGGGAGGGGAGGGAAAGGGTCTATTTTGCTCAATGCTTAAGAGCAGAAAGTGAACGTAGAATTCAGTATGGTGAAGTTTTTGGTGAGAACGAAACATTCGCCATACGGGGACGTTTGTTCACATGGGGTGGGGGAAGGGGACATTAATCGTGATGCATTGGTACTTAACAGAGTCCTCGGTTGTCACTGCCATATGTGCTGATAACGAACACGCAGAAATTTTCAATTTTCTGCGGAAAATAGGAGTATATCAAGCTGCCGAAGTCGCTACGGAGAATTTTCGAAATGAAGAAATTGTTTTCGATTTCCCCTGAGCTGATCTCGGAGTTGAAAAAGTATGGTTAAAGGTGATCATGGCAATAGCAACAACACTGAATTTATCCAACAAGAAGAAAATTATGATACCCTTAACGTGCAAGTAAATCTCTGCAACATTCGAAACCTTTAGCTTTCTTTCTGGTGAACCAAACCGAATACTTCACGACATTTTATTCAGCTCATCCAACTATTTAATTTCATTGCTTTTTAAAACCAGGTGCACATATTTTTGTTGATCGAGATATCCTTGAAAAGTTTTGAAAACACTGAATGTTAATACTTCTTTACTGAAACTTGCAAGAGCCACAGATGACAGCGACAACTGAATGCTCTGATAAGAGATTCCAATAATTTTTTTTCCGTACACCCAATGCCAAAACGTTCCCAATGCTAGCGAAGAGGTCGACACATTTTAGGAAGAGGTTTCCGACATTCCTGGCACCGAGGAAAAAAATTCCGACTGCTCGTGATCTTTCCAGAAAAGTTCGAGCTTCTGCTGTCAAGTTTTGGCTTCGCCGATCTTGATCAAAGATTTGCCACATACCTTTACTCCATTTATTACCTCTTGTTATTTAGTGCAAGTAAGATCTTTTTAAACAAAATCACAAAAACGAGTAACCGTGTGGAAATTATTTGCTTCAATCTTACATACAAACAACAACATGAATGAAAATAAGTTAACGAAGAGAATGTGCTTCTCGATATATCGTAAATATCTCTCGTGAAGACGTGAACTAATCGCAGGTATTTTTTTCTTGAGGTTGCTGTGCGGAAAATATCGAGTTCGGATTGGCACTGAAATTTTGAAATAATTATTCTATTTGAACCGACAGGTTGAACAGGTGGCCCGACTGATCAAATATGGAACCAAAGCAGTTGAAAATGTAAATTTTTTACATGCTCCTCTAAGGAGGTATAAATTTTCGGGCGTTAGTGAAGTGATTTGAAAGTACTCGTCGACGGCACCCACAGGGTCGACCTTGATGTCTCCTTCGTTGTCGAATTAAACCCGGCACGTACTATTTGTTTACCTGCAGAGATTACAAACAGCGAGTTTCCAAACAATAGATTTGGCGGTCTCAAACTACTGGAAGTACGGAGAGAGGCATAAACACACCACACATGGATATGGAAGGTTTTGCCATGATGCGCATTGCAAATACAGATTGGTCAGGGCGCACAAAAAAGGTGAAGTCCAACTTCTGGCGATGGCATGCGCCACAGCTTGGAAACTGTAGCGCATACAAGCTACTAGCTAATATCACTACCACTATGAAACAAATTTGCTAAGCTAGACGAGATTCATAGCTGCACGCTAAAATGATCTCAATAAAGAAAAATGCACATTGCATGAATAGTGCCATGACAGTTCTGTCAAAATTATTCGCAGCAAGAACCGCCCTTACTTTATATATATATATATATATATATATATCGTGGGTGGCCAATAAATTTCATACATTTGGCTTCAGCTGTTAATATTTTTGATGCAACTAAGATCAAAATTATTCCCTGCATGATTTTTCTTATTTCCTTAAAATGTTGCTCGGAAACTTCTTTGAACTTTTTTTCGTCCTGGTGTTGAGGAACCACAATGACATGATACCCATATTGGCAGCCTCTCAAAAACATGGGTTCATCCCAACTTTTGTGAGGGACTCGCTGTCCGAACAGAATATAAAAGTTCAACCTATGGAGTTTACTAGCTTTACATTATACATCACAACCACTCATTAAAATTTTCCTATTCAACGGAATTTCTGAAAATTTTTTGCAATCTAATTCATCCAGATATTTGCCCACATTCTATGAAAATCAACTCGAAATTTAAAGCGTTTTGCATTTTGGACTCCTTTGAATAAATATGTTTTATTCTTTTCCCATTCATCTGAGTGTATTCACAAAAACTCAATACGCAAATAGCCAAGTTTGAGATGTCCCAACAAAGAGAAACTCCACCTGAATAAGTGAGGCAAAAATAATTGGAGAAGATTCGCAAACAGCTCAACAATGAGCGAATGGACCATTCATCAGCGTTCGCAGATTACCACTTATGAAAATCGAAATTACGTCAAATTTTTATTTTACAAAATTCTCCCTTCAGCTCTCAAAACTATTCCGGCTATGTAAATGTCTAAAATGCTCGCAGGTAGTAATCCTTCTTTGGCTTAGCCTTCACTTCGGTACCCTACGCTGATTCAGCGGTTGCATTTCGTCTATCATTCTTACTGGTTGCGGAAAAAAATTTTTTTTGTATAAAGCAACTATAAAGGCACCTGTATTTGGTGCGAAAAACGTAGGTTTACGAAGAAAAAGGAAAATTCTCGGTCTTCGTCGTCCAAAAAACATCAACAGCCGAAGCTAATTGTATACAATTTCCGGCAGCTTAAAACGCGTCAGTACAAGGCGTAGAGTTTTCCTGGCGCGTAACATGGATTTTAGATCTTCGTACAACCCGCAAGGGTTCAGTTAATACTGTAGGGGATCTCTTAATAACATAGATTTCAACCGGAAGAGGCGTGAAAGAAAAGCATGTTGTGCATAACTAATGGGCCAAGAAAGGACAGTATATAATACGACCGCTATCTCAGAGCCGACATCAGCAAAATAGCGCTGTCAAAGGGGAAACTTACTTCCCGGAAACTTTCATAAAGTTATCGACAATAATCGTGATTGGCAATGCAAGCACGAGCACACCGGATATTATGGCACCACTTGCTATCAGCTTTCCAGCTGCAAAGTTTATCGTTCAAATGCTGAGCAAACTTGCAAAACAAATTCGCTGTTATCAGATCTTTCACAGTAAGACGTTCTATGCATATTAACTTGGTGTGAACGGAACTAATTTCTCATTTTTTTCAGTGGTTATTGCAGAATAGGTGTATTTTGCGTTTGCAAAATTTAATGCGCAAAAATTGCGAAAAGCGCGCAGTATCACATGCTTCTGAGGATGGATTTTAGTTTCCAGAAGTGAAATTTCATGGAGACGTCTCGAGGTAGATGGGGGAGCAACATAGTCGCTCGATGCGAGGCTTTTCCTCGAATGCCTCCGGTCTGGCTACTAGAAACTGATTTTGGCGTAATTCGATAAAATGCGCTAATCATTGCGTAAATATAATTGGCAGAAAAATTGTGATAATTTGCGTGTAAAAAAAACAATGGCATGAGAATTAGACTGTTATTACTCTCCGCTAAAGTTTTCAGCTAAATCTTAAGCGGTATTTGCGAATATTTTTTCCACTGACATATAAAGAATACTTCAAAATTTCTCATACATGGCTGCATAGAAAATTTCTTGAAGTTTTATCTCGGCAAAGATATAGAAATTAGCACTGCCCGGAAAAGCATCGGAGACAAGTGAATAAATGAGATGAATAAATTATTTGTAGAAATCTTTTCTCCCAAGTTCGTGTTTTTTTTTGCTGCTAGTCGTGACGCTTTGATGATATCTTAAATGGTTAAAATGTTGAACCATAAAGAAATTTCATCTCTGTGACCACTTTTGCCACATCTTGACAACAGCATATGCTCGCGTCTCAGTGCAGTCTCTTCCGCAAGTGCATTCTCCACTTCAGGAAAGCTATGTTCCAAGCGATGACTTTGCGCCACGTCGGTTAGATTCAATTTCGAATTGTCACCCTGATCTTTTAGCTCCCAACATCACAGTTCTCGCGAAAGCCTTCACTTACTGCAGTTCCTCAGATCTAGGTGCTCCATCACATGCATAAAACTCTACCAAGAATTCCTCTCAAAACCCTTAAAATTATTCGTTCATTTCATACGGCACAAATAGTGCCCTTTTGTAGGCGCTTCACAGTGCTCACTTACTACATACCTTACTCTCATAACTCACACCTCCTCGCGCTAATCATACTTCTTTTCTAAATGCGAGTATAAAACTATTTATTTGTATGCGTTATTGAACATTTCCCCTCTCATCCTCAAATTCGGCTCTCATTCAGAGGAGCTGAAACTTTGCAGTATAAAAAATTTCAAGCAAAATTAAACTAACGAATCGTAACGGGAACAAAGTCACCGTAGCCGACTGTAGTCATCGTTACGATTGCCCTGCAAAACAATATTCATTGACTATTGGAATCGTTTTGGAATTTGATGAACGAAAAGTTCAAAAAGTTCTTTATAAAAGTTTACTAAAATGTGGCGACCGGTCATACTGACGTGTAAGTATGTATACATTCGTTTTGACGGGCTATATTGGATCAAGCAGCGTCGAGTGAAGATGGGAAGACAGAAAACAACTTCTGAAGAGTTTTTCTCCTATGATTTTTGCATGGATTTCGTTTCGTATTAATCGAAGGGGAAAAACATGCGTACGAAGTGATAACATCTGCTTTTATGGACTCAGTGCTATTTCAGGGTGTTGGTTGAAAACACTGTGTGAAGAGCATTTTATATTTCAGTTAGTCTTTCCTCTGTACGCCGCATCCATTGGTAACGCTATATTCAGAGCTGTTAAGTGAATATTTACAAAGGAAATTTGTTTTGGCGAATCGTCAATTAAAGCTGGCCGCGATAGGTCGATGATCGTAGTCATCAAATTTCGGAATCATGATTGATTACTGTACAAAGTTCAACATAAATAGGAAATTTGCAAAGGGATTGTACGATAGCAAGCACATTTTAATTTCAAAAGAAGATAACTGATCCTATGTTGTTTACCGGTCATTAGGGACATCAATAAAGTAGGCTTTCACAATCAGCCGAAACTCCAACTTTTCAACGATTGCCGGAAAACTTCTCGAGGAGGGTTCTAATGCAATTAACCTCTGATTTTGTCTCACATTTTTCTGTTATCCGCTACCATGCCCAAATATGATAGTGCTCAAAAAACGCAGCAAAGAGGCATAGAATCGTATTGTATGGATTGTATTACTTGGCGGCAGTTGAAATGAAGTTAATAAAAGTTTGGGGGGGGGGGGAAAGAGGGGTGTGAGGGTCAAGTTCTGCTTCAGAGCAAGTAAAGGCGGTGATAACTGACCACCAAAAGGCGGCTGGTATTGAAGTAAACGGCGTTGCGACTTCATCCTTCTCGACAAAATAAAGCAGAGTAGAGAAAAAGACAACTCCGGTGGATAGCACCATACCCATCATGCCTAACTGACGAGCGCTACTCTTCAGCGTTAGAGCGAATGTACGCATGCCTGAACTGTATCGACCCAACTTCAGAATGCGTACCACCCGTAGCACTCGTAGCACTCGCACAACCAGCAAGGCACCTTAAATTTCGATGTGCTAAACACCGACGGATATATATGAGGGATTTAAAAATAGAAAGAATTCATATCATGGTGACAAGCAGTGGCGTTTATTTTTCACTGTGGGAACCAAATACATGATATCCGACAAAAAGTTTCCGAAGGCGATCGAAATATGCGCATAGGTTGTTCATGACAGATATTACACTGTGAACCGAAATCAGCTGTGCATTTTCTAGCCATAAAGTTTCCGAAAATATTCCATGTCAAATATCTCTGAATTCTATTGCTGACGACAGTGCGACGGTATCAAAGGAAAAAGTTTGCTATATCACTTCCTTTCATATTAACTGACGCGTTCGTACCATCGTTAACAGCAACATTTGTAAAACACAAAATGCGTCACGAAAAAACCAAATAGCTGCTCTCGATCTAAGAAAAGCAAGCAGCTACGACGAAATTGTTTTATACCTCTGTGAAACTTCCAGGGCCATCTTCCGCAATAAAAAGGAGAGAATTGTTTGTTGAAATGCGATACACGACACAATGCATTTCTTAACAAGGTTTTTTTTGAACATAAACGTCACAGTCAGCCGGCATGATGATATCGCCAGAGAATTTAAATTACGTTGATGAAGAGTGCAAATGATGGTTTCGAGGAGATGTAAGGGGAAGTTCTTGGTTCCACGAGTTCGAAATCGAATCTGAATGAATCGACTCTGGAACCCCAAAAACTGACATTGTGGCAGAGGGTGGGAGTGGAAAAAAATGCGAGTTCCTGGTTTGTAGGAATAGAATTTATTTCGGAAAGGCATACGCTTCGTCTCACTTTCCAAAATTTTGAATAAGTTTTCAAAAGTTGGTTTGTTCTTATGAATGGTTTTTGAGCCGTCAAATCTTAGAAACCTTTTTTTTTTCTGTGGACTCAAACGGCGTTCAAAAAAGAACGGTGCCAGATGGAATTCTTAAGCATCTTGAAGCTTACCTTTTATATCACTTAAACTCGCGAAGTCGATGCCACATATTGCTAATGAAATCTCCAAATAAAATGGTATAATGGCAATTAGATCGACAATGTTCATAATGCCACAAACAAACTGAAGTCGGTTTGGTGCAACCGAAAAGCGAAGAAGGTACTCGAGAGTGAACCATAATATACAAACCGTCTCGATGTAACCGAAAACTGGCATCGGCTCCCATATTATATTTGAATTGTTTTCTGCAAACGAACTCTGTTTCGTTCGCACCCCAAAACAAATGCGCCACCCGCATCATCTCTTCATTTACGGCAAAATGTTCGTATGAAAGGGTCGTCGTAACTCTCAGCAAATTTTTGCTTCCACTTGTTTCTCGTCAGGACCACTGTCTGCTGAGATACACGCACAAGGCAATAAGTCATTATGAAGAGTACAAAACCGATGCGGTTTGGTGCATGGATCGATTGGTGTGGTTTAACCGAGAGTAGCAGTGTTGAGTGCTTAAAATGTCGCCAAAACTTCGAAAATCGCAAAATCCATCCAAGCAAATGACTCGCGCCTCTATCGCATATTCTTACTTCGCAAGTTACTATGGTTCGCTTGAGAAGTATAACATCTATATATCTCACCAAAAACAGCTTAGGTGCACCATACAATCCCTCATGCAATGATTACGCAATGTATTGTATTTGTGTCATCTTTGAGCTGTAGTAAAGGTAGTCCTTGCCTATCGACTAAATAAAAGATTCGATCCGGTTCGATTAAACAAACTTTTTCTGCAAAATTTTCCCCCTTTTTTTAAACTTTTGACATCGATACTTCTCAAAAGGAGCGAAAAACTCGCAAGCACTTCATCAAAATTTGCTCTGGTATGGCGCCTTCAGTGATATGAGATAAGCGAACTGACTGAATTCGCTGTCGTGCCGTGTCGTCCTGACTGATGCTTCCTAATGCACTCTATACTTAGTTTTAGTATGACTCTTGCCAAGATTGTTGCAGTTGCTTTTTGCGTAGTTGCTGTCACTAAAATTAGAACGCATTGTTGGCCTTAATACTTTAATGTTCATCAAAGCGTATCAAATGGTCACATCTTAGCTCCCGGAGGCAGTTGAATAGGATCTCAGTTGGGGCCTCCTTTGTTGTCTAATGCAAAGTAGATTGACCGCTATTAAATGAAATCTCATGATGCAGCAATGAGTCAATGGACACTTAACGTTTTTATGAAAAAAAAAATACCACGCTTGAGAGATGCATTAGAAGGCGGCAACAGCAAAGAATTTTCCGTTGTTCGACTGCACGACTGTGCGCTTGGAAGTGTTCAAAAACAGCTGAATAAATTATGAAACGAGAAATGAGCTCTTGTGTATGTCATCTCGTACGACCTGCTTTGACTCCGACATGATGGAAATCATGTGTTCGACAAACTACTCAAGCTGAATGCCCAGTTGCGCATCGCATGTCCTCTATTACCGTATTGCGCTTCAACGTTGACATCCACTTTTCACATTATTGTTATAGAAGTATCTCTAGTATACTGTCCATGATTTGCACTGTATGCGTATTGCAGCGCTGTTCGGCGAATGGACCCGGAAAACCTTACGATCATGTCGTATTTCAGTATTACATTGGAATTACAGTTATCTTATTTTCTATCTGCATCAGTAAAATTTGGAACAATTACAAATTAGTAGCTAAATTAATCTAGAACGCTTGCAACTTCCTATAATTACTTCCGCAACACAACTGCACGGAATGTAATGAGAGCAAAAGTGTAATGGGACTGTAGTTTGTAACAGAGACAAGCTGCACAGCAATCACGTATTCTGAGCGCAATATCTCAGCTGAACAAAAATAACAACGACACAACACTCATAGATATAAGGACAATAAAAACGAACATCTAAGCTATTTGCAACTAAAGCGAGCAGAACATCAACTGCACTCCAATTCCACTCCCCGTATTCCCCTCTTCAAGCAAGTTCAAAGTGAAAAAAGCCGCTTTGTTTTGTAATCTTGTAATATTGCCTTCATTTTCACATTGTGCAAAGCGTCGAATTACTTATAGAAATTGACACCGAAAACGATAAAAACGAAGCGGCATTTTTTAACTTCGAAAGTGCCACTGAGTGACTCGGAGGACAACACATAGACGGAATGTTTACCACTAAGAATGGACCATGCGCTGAGAACAAAATTCTTTAGCACGCTGTATTCAGTAGGGGAAGCAGGGAGGTGTTGTTAAGTGTTGCGGCTTGAAAAGGATTGAAGGCTGTCACTCATTGTTTTTGCACGCATATATTTTTTTTCAAATGTGTTACATATCGCTCCACCCATGAAGTGCGTATAAACAAATAAGACTTTTCATCTGCACCATGTGCACATGTGCTCCTCATCTTTTTCATCGACTGGGTAATGAAGAAAGAACCACAGGGGAGTCTCAGTTATGCAAAGCAAAAGAAATCATCCACGCATAGGGAGTTTGCAACGATACCCATCAAACGATTGCGAAAAGCGGAGGAATCAATTATGGATGCAGCCTCAGTCAAAGAGATGAAAATGGCGGGATAAAGAAAAGAGGTAGAAACGCAGAGCACATAAACTGCGGGCATTGATCGTATACATGTTGAAGCATTCCAAAATTTTTACCTCCATGATGCGTGATTAACACTGTGGCTGCAAAAGTGTGCTTTCAAACAAACGAAATAATTGTGCACTAAACAGTTTTGACATTTTCTAAACTAACAGTGATAAGATCAATCGTTAATCGTTGGTTTTTTACAAGAAATTTTACCGTACTTTTGATTTTTCGCATACGTATATCAAATAGATTCAATTATCTTGCTGGTTTTTGCGATCGATGAACTGAATCCAAGTGGAATACTTAGGAATTTTATGGGCAAGGATGGAATACAACTTGGAGCTGAGAAGATAAATGAATAAATGAAAATCTAAGCTCAACTTATTGAAAAAACCAAACGAAATCGTTGTAAGCCATAATTATTCCTGTAACAAAAATAATTCAGCTCAGCTATGGCAAGCATAATGCATAAAACGCATTGTTTTTAAACTGATTTAGCGCTGCAAAATATGAATTCAAGAAGAAATAATTGTATCCTAAGCATTAGTTTTGCATCTTATGGTCTTTGTGCAATTATTGTATAAACATTTGTTACAAGAAAAAAAGAAAATTTATGTGATGAAAGAAGAAAGACATCTAACCATTGATTTCGGATAAATTTGCAAGGCGACTTTTTGGTCCGATTTTCACAATTGGTTGCTGAAATGATACGCTGATATAGGGGATCAGCATATACGGAAAGACGATGCAAGCTTTCGATTAGGAGACGAAATCAACGAAATTTTGAACTTCTCTACCGTTATGCTATTCAAGTTGAACAATTACGCTTCAAACGTACGGTAGACGAATGAGAAACTAGTAATGGACTTCGTATTCTGAGTCATTTTACTGTTTTCCAGCAACAGACAACGATTATCCAAAAGAATCGCTTTTTTGTTCTATAAAACACTACCTTGAGGAACTAATGTGATGCGATTTTAGGAAGCAAATATCTTTGCCAAAAAGCAATATAAAATTCTAGATATAATTCTTCTCAACCTCAAGTGTTAGTTCAAAATTTGCCTCTATCATTATTTTCTGCTATGCATTTGAGCATTTCAAATACCGATCCGCGAAATGGGTTTTTGAAAACTGTGACATAGTTTACGACATCATTTTCTAGAATCGAACAAATCCTCTGGATGGACAGATGCCATCGTGGCAGTCCATTTCTTGAGCTGAGAAAGCTACATGGCTCTAGCGGGTGCGCATTAGCTCTGCTCAGGAAGTATTCTCTATGTTCCAAGTTGTGCTTACCTGAAATTCGTGTATTGATCCAATAACAAGTCCCAAAACAGAGATTAATACGAATGAAATGCTGGCAAAAGAAAAAAGAGTTGATGCGATGGTACCATCTCCCTCACAAAACCTGTGAATTCGCATTCGGAGACTTTCATTCGCACCGAACGGTTCCGCCAATTTATGATCATCAGCCAAGTCCAGCGAGCCGTTCATCCTGCATATAAATCAATGAAATATGCACAACAAGCTGAAACATTCAAGGCAATCTGCGATTCGGAGATGGCAAATGATGCGGAGGAGAAGAGTGGCGAGCAACGTCGGGGATAACGTTTTGCAATCGAGGTACAGGGAACCATGCAGAGATCAAGTAATGTTTAACCAAACTACATGCGAACAACGAAAAGCTTAAGCTCTTGTTTAGATCACATGACGGAACAAAAGTTAACTCAGTTATATTGCAAAAACTAAGACAGGCCTAAACGAAGGTTGCAATTCTCGCTGAGCTTAAGAAATAAGAATCAACGAAATAGAAGCATATATGGAATAATTATAAATGGCCAAACATTGCTAACCTCTTCGACTGAAAGACTCCGCCTTTATTTTTGAGTGACACCTCTCCATAAAAAATGGAAGCAGACAACGTTTTTGCTCACCATGGTCGGTTCAAGGTTTTCTGCTGAGGAATGGTCTTTAAATGCAGGACAGCTTAGTTCTGTAACTTCTTGTGCGTGCCGCACAGTGCATAATGGCAAACAACAAACAGCACTCAAATCAACTCGTGCTACATCGTCGTACTCTTTAGATATGGATAAATAAAGGTGCCGCAGTTGATTAGAACAAACATTCGACTGCTGACGCGCTGAATTTCATGGAAGCGAAACAGTTTCAAATTGGCATGTTAAACGGGAGCCTGCTTAAATGTTATGAAATATCGGTTGATTTGAGATCATTGAAACCCAGCATTCGTCAGCCGATTTCGATCAAAGAGTCGTGGGGGGAAGAACTATCTGGTGACGGAAAAATGGAGCAATGGCAGCGAAGAAGCACTTCCGGTGAAGGATGCAACCGGTTAGATGGCAGCCACAATTAAATACGATTTAGCTAACATGCGTTATTCTGACTAGAGGTCGCAGTCTAAGAAAATCGGCTGCTGCTTTTCATAAACGAAAATATGAAACCACACGGGCGGGTTAATAAAACATAATTACGCTTAGCGTTGGTTACAATCAATAATGTTACCATATGGGGATGAAGAAATCAACTATCATGACTCACTGCGGGAAGTCGGGTATCGATTCTTTCACCGTCGCAAGTAGCTGTTGCTGCACTCTGAGAAATTTTAGCTAATTTTACGGATAAAGAAAATTTTATGGCGATATTCCTCGTACAAACTGCCTGGTCTTTCACATTGCTTTCTACTAAAATCGAATTCAATCACTCTTATCAAATTTACTCATATAAATATTGAGACTGTAGACTGAAAAACGTCCATCCTATGAGACGGAAAGAGGGGTTTAGTCCACATCACTGCACCCATAACGTATAATGCGATACCTGGATGCACCAGCTTGATCATATATGCCCCTAATATGCCGAAATACAGACAGATGTTGCAGTTCTGGGTATATTTTCGCCGTATTTTCTAAATAAGAATGCACGCTATTTTACAACCTTACTCTAAATTTTCTTTGGCAAGTCATGAGTGATTGTGAATGAAAAGTTGGCCAGCAGCATCGATTTGTTCTCATATGAACACGAAGAAACAAGAGAGTACATCACCCATCTGCCCTTTAAATAAGCTGAGTAATCCGTTGAAAACATGAACAAAAAAAAATCTAACATATTGTAGCCAGTCGAGCAACATGGTGACACCTGGGCATCAGGAATATTCCAGTAGCTGAGCTCGTTGCTAAAATCGGTCGCACAAACATCTAATGGTCGGTGCAGTTGACCGGTCACATAAAATTTAAATATCGGCTCAAATAGTTTCGGCGAACGTTCGAAATAATATTCATTGGCGTTCTGAAATTGAAATGTACAGAAGGATAGCTTTAAAAGCATTACCATTAAAGGTCACTTATCAAAACAATTAATTAGTTTGCTGGCGAAACCAGCGGCTGCTCCGTATTGACGACTCGACATTTGCGTTATCAGATGGACTGGAATTCAGAATAGCGAAATTTCATGACGTGGTTTTCGAAAATTTTCAAAAACTTATGCATGTTTTTGATGGCTTCATAATCAATGAAGAGTGCACAGGAAACATTAGTTTTCTGTAGGACAAGCGATTTAGGAATTTTGTTTCCGCTTAGAATAGCGTGCAAAGCAAAAAACTTTCACACTATGTGAGGGCAGGAGGATCTTGGGATTGATGACCAAATCTCTGCTCTTCTCCTCCATCTGAAGCACAAATTGAGCAACTGTTCTGCTGTGTCTACTTCTAGAGACAGTTTAACAAGCTTCTCTCACTCTCTATACGATTCATCATATTAATGCGCTTGTTTTACAATGTTTACGAAAACACCATTCAAAAGTTCATTTTATAAAGAACATGAGATAGGCACACACTGCCATAACGCTGTCTCGCTGCTCTTGCAGCAAAAACTTGGCTGAATCTAGAAATCGACTGGAGTCCCTTCGATGTTGGTCGATGAGAGAGAGTTTGATGGGTTTTGTTGAGTGACACTGAACAACGTGCATCTATCACATTTCAGGGAATAACGATAGGTTAGAAACTATCACGATTAATGGGATCGCTAGTCTTGTTGATAGTTCATCGATTTTTTGTGAAAATTTTCACGCCTGTAGCTAAAAAAAACATGAAATCGAGGCATTACTGTGATTATCTGACTACCGATCAATAAGCGTGTCAAGCATCCGGTTTGAAAATGCAGTTTGCGAGACAGCACGTAATATCAGTTGCTGGCATACTCGCCGAATTGTTGACATGGTCGATACAGTCTAAGTAGCATTAATGAAACACTTATGTTCGATAAGACCACAAATACTTGATAAACTTGTGCGACGATTCTGTTCATCAAATTTCATTCAGTCGCAAAACTGTAGCAGTTCTCCGGTTGAAACTACCGCAGAGAGACAAACAAACACCCATAGATAAGCACAACTTTCCATATTGCAAATTTACTAAAGCGAATAAAAAGAGAGAACCATTCGGTTCGCATGCATTACTCACCAAAAGAATGAACCATTTGGTTCGCACGAATAGCTCACCATCAATTAACGAGGAAATGCTAAATTGAACTGCATGCAAGAATTTATCGAAATATTTTTTTCTGCATGTCGGCAACCACGGAAGCTGCATTGATAAAAGATAACGTGCTACAGCGCCACTTCTACCTTTTTGCCGTTTATAGACAGTCGTGTTTTCCTCTGTGGCTTGCTTCTAGACCACTTGCCCACATGTCATTACTGAGAAAAAAACTGTTCATGATAGCATTTTAAAAATCTGCCTACCACCACCAGCAGCAGCGTTGCTTTCATGCCAGTGAAATGCAACACGCAAGTTCTTGGAATTGGGTAATCCTTCGACAGCGGACCTAGACCGAATGGAATATCTGTCTTCAGCCAGGTGGCAGATAATGCTTTCAGTTCATTTACGTGCAATTCCAGGACATTTACGATGCAATCTTTTGTGACTTACCGCGAAATATGCATCGCAATGATGCAGCCGACTATCCGTATCGCCTCTAGCAAAGGTTGCCAATCTACTATTTTCGTCTCGCGAAAGGAGTGTTGATTCGCGGACATAGTAAGAGGTGCCACCGATATTCAACTTTATTATTGAATCAACGGCCAGTTTCTCTGAAATCTAGTAATAGATCGAGAGCAAATTGAGTGAAATCGTAGAGGGCACGAGATGCTGAAAACAGCGGCAATATATATATATATATGTATATATATATATATATATATATGCTACTTATATACACTACTTATATACATATATATTGGCAAAACAGCGGCAGTTTAAAGGCACATTTCACATTCAAGCGAACCCAACATATTTCGAATGCTGCAAAAGCTGCTGTCAATAATGTAGAAAAACCTGATATGAAAAGCACACCAGCACCAGCAACTCCGGCTGTTAAGAGCGAGTATCATTTTCTTCGATACAACAAACGGTAACAGCCAGAAATACATATACCACCAGTACGGAAAATTTTTCTTGAGGATTTTGCCCAATGATGGTAATGCCATATGAGCATATGGCGACTTCATATTTTAGCATCTATGTGTCTGGGCACAACTCTTCTTTTTAAATATAGACGTAGCAGGAGCGAAAGCAACAACTGTGCTGGCATTTAAACGATGAGGCACACGGCGCAACATTCATGTGAAGAATGTTTGGTTTATTTGGGAACCGGACGCATCAGTGAAGATGTCATTAACGAACGGCAGTCAAAAAAAGGTACATGTTTTTCATTAATTGCATGTTTCACAAAGAAAAAACGCATACTGAAACCAAATAACAACTGGTCGCATCGAAACTCAAGCAATAAATCACGACTTAAAAGAAGCCAAGAAAGGTTTCATTGAGCCAAAGAGTTCGCTTCGGTTGAACGCATACAACAACCCGAAGGAAGGCAATGCTTTTTTGTCGAAAATCTCGACGTTTTAGTGGCAGTTGCGAATGAAACAATGAAAACAAACCATTTTGTTTAATGGAGGAAGTCAAAACTCCAAACGCTTTCCATTACTGCCACAAGCGTTACAATACGAAGGACGCCCGCCACACGAAAACGTTTAAACCATCCATTAAAGCGCACCTATTGAGCGAATCGAAACAAATTCATTCGAAAAAAAGTCAAGCAAAATTAGCAGATCGCCTCACATTTTCTTGTTTGGTCCCGTTTCCAGGAATGGACGGCAAAGAAAGATGCACCTTGAAGATGGGAATGGGACGATGTACCTGGCCGATCGCCTTCATATTTTTCACTCCGTTATTTTCAACTATTCTGCAATTATAAAGAAGGGGATCAGCTGAATCGGAGATGTTGAAGCCAAATTCGAAGAAAGGTGTTCAACTTCTCAACGAAATTCTCGTGATTATGCCGCCATTCTTTAAAAAGCCATCCCAGATTGAGCGATAGATGATTGCTGGCCATTGTGATTACCATCAGCAAAGGAAAAGAGAAGGATAACTTGCAATCTGTTTAGCATAACGGCGGAATATATCCTCAAGTCGTTAGCTAGTTGTAAGTGCGAGGAGCAAGAAATTCAACGGTCCGAGCGGTACAAACGCGACTGAACACTTGAAATGCATGCGCAACTGAGTCACCTATTACGAAATTCTGCGGAAAGTGGATAGTGAAAAACGGCAGGATTGGAAGCATTCCTTACCGCTATCCATAACAAAGCAAACTTTCCACCGAGCTTCTCACATATCGCAAAAAAAAGTGACCTTTTTCCTTTAACATGAAAGAATGTGTGAAACGTTCTACCTCGCCAGCATATGTTAATTATTCTCGTTTAATTTCTTCCCTTCTTCAACTGATTTCTGCATTTCCTTTGCAACCGTTATATGAAACCATAAAGCATCATTACCGTTATATGAAACCATAAAGCACCATCCCCTTGACACATCGCAAAACGTAAGGCTAATGGCTACACCATTCAGGCGAATGCGAAAGTATTTTATATGGTAATCCCACTCTCGCACCAGACTATTTCACTTCTCATTTTTTGTAACTCTCTTGAATCACTCAAACCTATCCTTTCAAGAGTCCTATCGGTTTGAGATAGCAATGTTTTCACTTTTTAGGTCTTTAGTTTTTCGCAATATTTAATTAAATAAATTAAAAATTCTGTGGCGAACACATCACATGACGTATGGAGGTTGGCATTTCTTGAACTTTCGCATTCGAGAAAGATAGAGCACAACTGAAGCATGTAAGCTTTCTGTTAAAAGCGAAGAACCGAGAAGACTAGAATGGGACGGAGCACAATGGTGATGCACAGCTATGGAACAACAACATTTGAAGTTGGCGCAAAAGTGGAAAAAATACAAGTGACATAAGTAGGTTGTGGTGCATAAAATTTTGATCAACATTAGAAGTCGTCAAATTATTCCACAAATAGTTGCCTGCAAATTTCGCAGGAGGAGCGGATACGCATGCAAGGTCAAATTTATAGCATGATACCTCTTCATGCCCGACTGGAAACCAATTCTAAGAGTCCACGAAGTGATCCACGGATAGCGCATAGATACCATTCAAAAGATTTGAAAATCGTGGTTTTTTTTTTGTGCACTTGCCCGGAACAGTGAGCATAAGTACCTTAAACACCTTTGTCGCGGCAATGATTATTCTTTGCGGGTTATTTTCTAGACTTTAAGCAGTGCTATCCCAAAATCGTGCCTCAAAAAGCCGGGGGAGCAGAAACCAACAAGGCGAAATGCCAACTTACCGGAAGTTAGCGAGGAGAAGGGGGATGGGCAGGGGAGAGACGCTGCCTAAAAAGTTTACTTATCACATCTCAGGCGCAGAATTTTTGAAGCATTTACGAAAGTTCCCATCTTTTCTCGGTTAAAATTTGGTAGGCATGAAGAGAGAGGCAAGCATAAGCACACAAGGAATAACCCAACCATAATAAAACTCAACAAAATTTCTTGTAACAACAGAAAGCGTTTTTTTCTGTGACGGTTCACAGAAACATTTTTCCATTAAGCTATCAAAAAATGACAGTTTATTGAGACATTTTTCGAATAAGAACGGGAATATTTTGGCCGGACCTTTCAAAACACTCAAATTAGACCTATACTTCCCGTGCGGTATTTTGCCGCTTCAGTTGACTAACACATTTGTTTTGCGTCAGAAATTTTACCTGCAGGCTTGAATGACAAAGGAAACAAGGTACATAGATACCAATTATTAGCTGCAGTCATGCGAACGCATAAAAACGCATGGAATGTATACACTCGGTGAAGCGATTCACCAAATCTGCGATAGTTGTAGCGATTCGCTTCACTGAATGCATTCAATGAGTGGAGATAAAAGGACTGATGACATACAAAGATTGTCAGAAGAGTAGTGCGACAAACAAAACAGTTGTTTTGGATATTTCACTTTTGATAAAAGAAAACGGTAATTCGTCTTATTTTAACGGTAATTCGGATGCTCGCTTCCGTCTTATTTTATGTGTTAGGAGCGCCAGTCACATACGAACAATTGGAAACATCGGAATTCAAAATGCCAACCTCAAACTTTTCCTCTTTGCAATATCGACATTAGCGAGTACCCGCCGAAAGCGCACTAAAGCTGAACGTAGAAATAAATGCTATAAAGCTAGAAGATTTGAGATGTCAGCGGGCAGCTGATAAGCAATTACATTAATTTTGCCAGTGCAAAGTGCTTAGGTTAGGGAACACTCTGGTGCTTTGATAAGCGGCGTTAATGCACCGACAGCAGCGTTTTAAATATTTACGACCCGCCGCTTTAAACTAGGCTTTGCAGTGGCTTTATCGCCGCTCACGAAATCTTTAAAGGGCTAATCGAATAACGAGAATGCGCTGTTACTTGCCAAGAGAAGGAGCTCGCACAACCGCGTTTTAAAAACGCTCAGAACTATGAATGATGGAGCATTCATAAATGAACGTGAAAACTTGACGGTGCGTAAAGCGTGCCATAGGCTGTGGAAGACTGTTAAAAACAATGAAATCGGCAATCCGATGCTATGCATCGAAAGATGCCCACAATAACGAACAAACGCGGCTGTGTATCAGCCAGCAAGCACTAGCAACATGTGAGCATCGCAACTCAGGCGATCACATAAAACGGTTTCACCAACTGCTCGAGGATGATCCGACTGCTCGAGGATGATCCGACTGCTCGCAAAAATCGTTTAAGAAATATTCCCTCATTTATTTCGTACATTCATTTGCAGTTTGCAACCGACATCTTGAAACGGGCTTTGAGCAGCCCTAACTTATGAGTTGAGAGCACCTCAGTTGAAAACGTCAGAGAGAATTGATCAAAGCGTGTATCTTACAGCCGCAAAGTTTTCATGTCTATCCAGCCTTCGAACTGTCAGCCGGTTATCGAAACAAGTCCTTTATTTTCTTTGTTATAATATTTATTTCATTTTAGTCAGCATAGTGACCAATTTGCAGTATTTAAGGTGATTAGAGTAATTGTGATCGAGTAAAGAGCATCTATGATAAAAGTATTGCGTTTTGATCTCAAAACCTACTCGTGAGATTAACCGCGTACGATTCGTACAGTCAACAAATTTCATGAAATTTTCAGCCCGAAAATTTAAGAAACAAATTTTCACAGTTCAGCCTGCATGCATTTAGTGGGGAGCGTCGCATCCATGCGATGTCATTCCATCACTTCGTATTTTTGATATTTCACGTTTATACGTTCACATACATAGCGTCGTGGAACCCATACGGCTTGCAGCAACTTCGGAACACCATGTCTTCTATCCCTCGTTGGACTGGCAAAATTCCTGCTGATATAACCAGGAGCCAGAGGTGCCACGAAACTCTGAGAAGAGCACAGCTTAAAAGACAGCGCTTCACCGTCCTTCCCAATGGGAAGATTCCCAGAGGTATACGGCCAAGTGATTCCCAATCTCCTCCTCTCCGCACACTCCCCCACCCCATCCGCCACCTGCAAGGTCCGTGCACAACCTCCACAAGAAGTGATTGTGGACAGAGTCTGAATCTGAATTTGGATTCGCATATGTTGCTTAACAGTTAACCCTCTTTAAATTTTGCTTCATATCAGCTGCAGTAGACGCACCAAAGTGACCCAGGAAATTTCAACAGTGCTCGTTTCACTAAAAGAATTTCAAGTCGAATTTTACCAAGAGCACGTTTCAATCGCTAATACGAAGATATAGTGATTATAGGTATTGGTGGTTTTGCACATCACTTTTCGCAGATGCGAACTTTTCAATTTGATGGAAAAAGAAATATTTGCTGTCAACTACCAAGAAGATCAGGTTTCTTTGCTTGTAATTAGTTGGAGCAAAAGTGCGACATAAGGCGAATAAAAAGTGAGAAAGAATGTTGAAAATTATATGGCAGGTCAGGGTGAACGAACATGAGGATTCGTTTTTTTTTTTTGAGTGACTTGAACTTTGAACGAAGAAAAAGAGAGACTTTGAAACAGTCCTTAGTCTTATACCAAGCTCTGAAACAAGCTTAGGTGATACAGTAGGCCCAAATTCTCTGCAGAGTGCAATTTCTACACCAAAACTTTTGCTTTCAGCTACGAAAGAGTTTATTTGAGGAAAGAACGAGTAGGTTATGTCGGTGTTGAGTAGAGCGATTTCCGGCTGGAGGAACGATGGTCACTCACCAAATCTGCTGCAAAAGTCGAAATCGTTCCTTTCTTCACATACGCACAAACACGCAAAAAGGCATTCGCACATCGAATACGCAAGTGATTTATGATAAAGCATGAAT
The DNA here is from genome assembly GCA_000803305.1 of Toxocara canis. Lineage (NCBI taxonomy): Eukaryota > Metazoa > Nematoda > Chromadorea > Rhabditida > Toxocaridae > Toxocara > Toxocara canis. The sequence continues at coordinate 74,010 of JPKZ01000522.1, forward strand.
TCATTACCTATACAACAGCATTAGAATAGAGGAAGATAAGGGTCATTAAGGGGTCATTAACGAATAATAACTGTGCTCTTAAACGGATTCAGAAATGATCCCATTCCTTTTATCTCAACTAGGTGATAAGATAAAAGGCAGTAGGGTAACGTTGTAAGCTTTTGCGATTCGATTCAATTGCTGATCGCTATCAAATTGCTGACAGATGAAATCAAAAAGCGTAGAAATCAATACTGAAAAAGCATACCGTTCATTCCATCGACCGAATTTTCTTTAGGCAGCGAAGGTTGTCGCCGTATATATTCACGCATACGATAGCCCAATAACTGCAAATAAAAACAATAGTTGTCACGAAAACTTAGACGGATACTTTCTGCCGCGTTCAAAAATCCTCAGCTCAAATATTTATGACTGCTGAGAAAATTCACACGTTTTCTCGATGAACTCATGCGAACAATGAAAATTGCAACCAAATAAGTCACAAACAGCGCGGAATGAATTCGCTCGAACATTAATTTGACTGTTCGGATAGGGAAACCCTTCTTCGAATCATATTTTCTATAATCGTATGTTGCCACAGAATAAGTCTTATGTTGTACATGAGTTTGGATAAATAATGGATTGATAATGGAAATTAAGATACTGTAGAAAATGTTTGGAAAACATGAAAATTTCGGAATGTTGTGATTCTTAGCGAACGCTGCGCAAATTTCCGGCCTGCTCAATTTCGTTACCCTTTTGTTTCACAGTTTCAATAAACTTCTCTTGGGTAATGTCGTTCCCAAAAGTAGACGACAGTTGGATCATCGCCACCGTTCGAGTGTTTTCTTGGCTTACAAAACGCATTCTGGTATTTCAGTGCTATTTACGTTGTGGTATTTATCGTTTTTCTGAGGACAACGTTGTAAAAGGACAGGTTCACTCAGTTGTTCCAGAGGACACCTGCTCATGAATAACAGCACAATACTGTGCTGATGAAGAGCGCTTCTGGTACCGGAAGTCACTTTCCACTTGCTTGACAATGGGATTCACTCGGCTTTTTTTCTTCGGTTAATAAAAGGCATTCGATTTCCATACAGGCTCATTTGACTTCTAGAAAGATGTGGCCATTTCTAACTGCCAACTGAGTTGACAAGCGCAGTGACAGTGAGAGCATAGAATTATTCTTCTTTCATTTCTACCGATCATTAACATATCGATCTCGAAGCACTCGAAATATTGCTTGAAGGTTGAACGAACCTCGCGCATACCCATTTCGTAAACCACAGAATAAACTTACATTGCATTGGACAGTTCGTTTTGTGCAAAATTATTCAGCAAAACCAAAAAACGTCGGTCAGCAACAATATCAAAACTGATCGAAAATACAGTAGAAATATAATTGTGTCGTTTATTTGTTACCGGGGACAGTGCAAGAGAATCGATGATGTAAATTAGTACACTAACGTGAAAGGCGTGAGCGTTTTATGAAAACGAGCAATCATTCACGAATATTTTCCGCTAAAATACTTTTGTTACTTTACATTGTTGGGGGTTGATCAGCCACTATCAATTAACCACTAGATTCGTTCCGACTATTCGTTTTATTTATAGCAGTAGAGCAACTTATCCATTTCAATAAAATCAATATTTGCACTCAGTTTATCAGCAAGGAAAGCTTGTAGACAGTGTAAAAAAAAAGTGAAACGACGTTAATCAAAAAAAGGCGTGAACAAAGCGGCATTATGTTTGAAAAACAAAAGAGTAAAATTTGTAGATCAAACTGAAGGCTTACTCCCTCATCTCACTCGACGTCCTTAACACGGCTATTTTAAGATCTTTACGAAATCAAAGAACTCGTTGCATAAAGATCATCGAGTCCGTCAGTAGGCCGCCAAAATCAAAGGAACAAATTCTCAGTGACGCTGCACATGAGAACAACTGATGATTGGGTTGAAGTTTTTGCTTTCTTCTCGAAGAAGACGAAGAAAGTACATAAGCCGAAGTACGATTAACGTCGTACGAATCGAAACAGATGAAAATGTTTTGTTTGTTTATTGTTTTCAAAATGAAACGTGTTCAGCCGAACGTTGGCAAGCAATTGGAACAGCAAAGAAATGAAAGTAGCTAGTATTCATTCAAAAAACACTTAGGCATGCTGCAATCAGTGAATATAACATAATGAGGTCACTCTGCTTTCGTACGTGCGAGGTCGATGAATGAAATCATCGATACGCGATGGATCGAAAGAATCAAGCTCGCGTATAGAGAACGACGCATTTCGCGTTTCAACCATATTTTCACGAAAAATGTTCCATATGCGAACGACTCTAAAAGGGTTGCTATGAAAGACGCCGTTCAGAGAAAGGTTTTTACGCACAACTTGACAACGACACATTAGGCTGCCATGTTCTTCAACAAACCGGGAAACACTCTTAAAGCAAGCGCAGAAAAATGTCATTACGACATTACAACGTATATGAAATCTGATCCTATTACGCACTCAAGATTCAAGACCACAAATTATTAGTCGAGTGTGACAACAGTCGGAAATGTAAGGTCGGATGAATATTTAACGAAATGCCATAAACGGAATAATCCCGTACAAGTTGAGTAGTTTTAAATCGCTCACAAGGTGAGAGACCATAAGTTTTTGTGTTTTGTAATTGTGCGACAATACAGAATTTACGTTTTACGATAGTGCTCAATTCACTGGGGCCTTCACGCATGCAGAATGCATTGCGCAGTTTTAAAAGCCTTATTGGTGATATCGGAACAGTGCAGTTCCCTGTGAAAATTTGGAAAGATTTCCAAACCCAATTAACATTTCTCCTCATTAGTGCAAATTAAAGTGTACTGTCAATCCTCGGAAAGCGATCACGACAAAAGCACACATGAGATAAGCGGCATTTCTCATACGATATCGCTAACTGCAGCCATTTCGGTCACTGAGTGAATTTGATGGGGACATTTTGAAGTGCATGAAAATTCGTTCCGTGGCCGATACATTTTAAAGCCATGTGCAAACATTTCGAACACACTTGACATACCTTCGTACCTGTCGTTCATACAAACGAGAAAGGGTGATGCCTTCGAAACGTTTCCTTGAGGTTTTGGGCACATAATTTCGTAGCTAAAAGATAATTAATTGACTTCCATATCTTGATTTGGAATGAACGATTAAAATGAAACATTTTGGCACTGAGTTTTCACCGATATCATCGGGTGATTATAAGTGCTTCAAGGAAATGAAACAGTGGGCAGGACGACCAAACGGAGTTTTTTGTACAACGGCGTTTTTGAGTGCTTTTCGCAGTAGAGAAAAAGCATTACGGGTGCAACATGTTCGTGAGTGCACAAATATGTCCAAATAAGCGTGTTTTTTCTTCCTCTCGGTTTTTACCAAGTCATGAATTGGAAAAGTTACTGCAATGAAGTTTGACAGTATAGCGGTATGAGCGCTAAAAAAGTTTGGTCTAGTATGCGCAGAAGGTTACAAGCTACGAAGTGCATAGCTTGAAATGCGGATTTCATGAAAAGGAAAAATGGGGAAATTCGGTGGACATAAACAAGAAAATGGGCGTCAATGGCGGCAACAGCAGCTTTGATGTCCTAAACAAATTGCTGGAAGCCGACCAATCTACAATGCCCTTCAGCAGCATCTGTTCGATCGCGCTCTGGCAGAGATGTTTGTGCTTCGCTAAGGATTCGTTATTGAATTTTCGGGCACTTGTTACGCCCTTTTGATCAGAGCTGCTAAAACCGCATATCGTTTTTTAGACCTTCTGCTACTCTCTATATCTTTTTTCTAACTAATATCGCAGGTTAAAGAAGAAAATTCTGAATCACATCTTGTGATAGGAGATGAGTGCTTAGTGCCGCTGCATTAAATGGCTCTTCGTATGCACTTGATGCGAAAGCATTTAAGCTTCAAAATGATATTTTCATATGCGACTTGTCCGATTTTTGTAAGACAGCAAAACCAAATAAATCGCTCAATCCATGAAATCATCAACCAACACAGTCAGAAAGCAGAACATGCAATCGTCATGTGGCACTCATCGCGACGGAAAGCAGCAAAGACCGTTCCTCCCTTGTTTAAATTTCTGGATGCCGCCAAGCAGAAGACAGGTGCAAGTAATCGGAAATGCTCGACTTTTGCCGTAAGAGAAACAAGTAAGCGCGCGCCTTTAAATGCTGATAAAATAAATGAAATTACAGCCGCTGGGATTTTTTTTTCGAACCATTCCATGAGGAAAGCAAAACTCATCATTGTTTCATTAGTAGGTTTTTCAGTGAGTAATTACTTCGACCATCGGAATCAGTTGTTATTATGATTAAGCTGAAACGTTGAAGGGAGGTCAATGTTTATTTACTGACGGGGCAACTCACAAATAAGTGCGCGAGAACGCGCGAGGAAGGGTAGCGATAGTAAAAGGCAAAATGTTGAAGCAAATTAAGCAAAATCACTGTAAGGGAAGTGACGACAAGCAACCAAATTACGCAAACGACTGTGAATCCAAATCAAGCGGCACACGATGCCCAACGAAACATCTGATGTGCTGTGCTGCAGTGCAGCTGTTTGATGAGGAAGAAAGCGGTCTTTTTTGCGGTCTTTTTTTGTAGCACCGTCGGCAATTGACGTACGCTGCGCACCAACTCATCCTGACCGATTAAGAATCCACCGCTGAGCTCAACGAGTGCTGAGACATAGCATTCGACCTACCAAAACGTGGCGCGAACAACCATGGTGGTGCGACGACAACGTAGTGAACGCAGAATTGCACCGTGATGATCAAGCAATGAAGAGAGTGTGTTTATATGGAGTATGGACGTTCTTAGAATCCCAAGGAAATGCCAACATAGAAATTCCGATATAATATAATGTCGATATCTTCATAGAGCAAATAAAGTTAATCTGGTTGAATTGTTTGCGTTTTTAAAGCACAACATGCTTTTAGTTCGTCCGGGAGTATTTTAAATGATAAATGTTAATAAGAGTAAGTAGAAATTCATTCCGCATGGAAACGATACAGCACTGAAGGCATTTCCATTGTGATCTTGTTGATCTTGTTGAGGGAGAGTGAACCATCAGAACAAACTAATTCAGTGATCTTCACACTGTGGTTTTACGACTCAAGCACTTGCTAAAACTTCACGGATATAATTTAGCGGAGTGTGCTGCACTTCTACTTCTTCCAGATCAAAACTGGTGGGGTGGAGGGGGGAAGGATGGGGAATGGGTAAGCAAAGCGGGAAAGATATACGGCCACACCGTTATTTTGAAGTTGGAAATAAGTCTGGTTGAGCTGGCGTGTCAAAGAGTATACAAAACGCTTCACACGCAGTCAGCCTTCAATACCCTCTCCCGTCCCCTGACCGCTCCCCCCACCCCCCTTATCCCCATCGACAACTGCTCAATTTCACGGATACAACTGATCTACACACGTCTGCATGCAAGGCTCAAATATTAAGTGTGCAATAAAATTTGCTCATCCAAAGCACTTCTTTATGTGGCGGTTGCGCAGAGATGAAAGGAAAAAAAATTGGGCGGAGAAGGAGGCGAAGAAAGGGTTGATAAAATGAAAGATTTCTTTCATTAAACTGTGAGAGAAAGGTGCAGAAGTAGGAAACTTTTTTTCATTATTTTGCAACGGACGTTAGCACGCCACGTTTGCGGTGTTGTTGCCTAAGCAAAGAGAATGGTCATTCATTCGGGTTTATGATTAATAAAAAGTGCGAAACGAGAATTGACCAAACAATTCACATTTGATAAAGAGACGTCAGTTTTGCAGTTCGATGAAGACGAGTAAGGTCAGCTAAGTGAGACAAGACGAAAATCAAAAGGAGCAAATAAAAACTATTATGTGCTAATTTAGCGCATCGAGTAAATACATCGTATCAATTGTACGTACGATTGAACGACCACTCGTTTGTCAACAAAAGATGAATTCCTCTGCAAGCAATTAACAAATGGTTTAAAATTATCGGAAAAAAACTTAGCAAAAATCGGAAAAATTTCCGCCAACGTCTTAGAATGGTTCAGCGGCAAACATTTCACGGAAAATCTTTTGCAGGTAACCATTATTAAACGTTTGAGTTGAGAAGCTTGTTTCGCACACAACAGTTGTTTTAAAACAAAAGTTGAGATGAAAATGATCTTTTTCTTTGTTATGCAAACAAACGAAACCGTTCGCTAATGGATCTCAACAGACATTCTTTTGCCTTTTTCCATAAAAATACGTCCGAATTTTCGAGCGCATTAACGACGCAGTGAAGTGACCAGGAAAAGCGTTTTTGAAGGCGAATAAAACTAAAAGTGGAAGATGTAACCATACGCAAAAGGTGACATAAATTTTTTTGCAACCAGCCGATCGCAGAGGCATTGCTTTGAGTGGGAAGTGTTCAATTTTGTTCGAAGAACCGAAAAAAGAAACGACGGCAAAAAAGGGCTGCGCATTAGATATCAGCCAGCGTTCAGCTTAACCCTAATTCTAATGCCACATGAAAATTGTCGACTGAAGCGAACAGATTCGAAAGGAGAGGTGATTCAAGCAGTCATCCAATACCGCCGCTCGCTGGCAACATTAGAACTTTATCAAGCGATAATCGAAGGCTGCGCTCTCAGTATAATCGCATATTTTGGTTGATCCGATCATTAATACAAATGTTCTAAAGTATTACTTCCGTGCAATTCGACAGGTGAAAAATGAAGTGTGATCTCGGTTGAGAACTGCGAAGAAACTTTTTCTGGCTCCCTTAGCGATTATAAGGGAAGACTGTGGTCGTTGACATGATCTGAAACTGAAAATATGATGTCACCACTAGATTATATGTGGCGTTTCTGTAGCTCTAAATTTATTCGTTACTGTTATTCAAATTATCAGAAGGACAAACAAATGCAAACAAACAAGCATGGCGAAGCACAATTATTTTTACGTGGTTGTAATTGGTCATGCAAACTTAGTTTTGCCAAACGACCGTAAAGTGTGGCGAGAAACGAGTGTGAGGGTGCATAGCAGTGGCTGACAACATGCGCTGCTTTAGTTACCCTATTAGGTCAGGAACTGCAGCAACAATTTTAAAGCAATTGGAATATGCCAATTCAGCATTCACTTTTTTTAACCGACCGAGCGGTAACGTCTTCTGCTGAGAATGCTTCGTTCAGGATACGCGCTGAATCGAATGTACAAATTTCAATGAATGTGATATATCGGCAGCTCCCATGGAATTAGATGGGCTATCATGAAATGCACTGCTCGATTAGTCCGTGGCAGATTGTGACCGAGAAAGAATGCAGATACGCAAAAGTTTTCTGTTGCCCTGTTCGTTCATGCGCAAAGTCGTCTGATAAAGAAAAAAAGACCAACGAATGGTGAGTTAAGTAGGATAAGAGGAGTTAGATCGTGAAGCGTTCAGAGAGTGGAAGATCGCGATTTCTTCGAGTCGACTTGCGAACATTATTCTCACTCTTTATCACACGTGGTTATCAATGAGCTCAAACCAAACCAAACTGTCTCCACGATGATAAATCAACGAAAAATCAGAAGTGATTAATGGCTGGAGCGCTCAAAAGCGCGTTCAGATATAAATATTTGGATCCGTTCGGCTTACTGCTCGAAAATGAAAGCAGTTGTCGGCAGAAACGATGTCGTATGCACAAACGTTATTTAATCATATTCACTATGAGGCGATTTGTATTAGTACGCAAACGAGTGTTCAGCGAAAATCATCAATTAGCGGCTATAGAATTCAATTATGACTGCGCTTATAACATGTTTTGCCTTATGAAATGATTGAAGTAAGGCAATCATGTGTGCCTCACGAGAGTCATCGTATTTACGCATGTTTCTGCTTCCTTATTGGCCGGAACGAATGAGCGCGTGCATCATTAAGCGTGAATGGCACGGCACGACGTGTAAAAAAACTCTTTAACGAGAAATGTTTCTATTCCAATGGTCCTCTATTTAGCAAAGTAATAAAGTAAATGATTAGGCTCGTTCAATTTGGCTCGAATGATAATTTCTTTGTTTTAAAAACGACGCAGTAATCGAAGGTTCATTGTAAGCTGAACGAGAGGTAAAACAAAAAATCCTTGTACAGTGTCCAATTGCAAATCGCGTTAAAGTGCTGCTACGATTTACATTTCTGCACTCGCAATTGAAGTCGTTATAATGAATGCCTGAAAACCAATTGAAGAAAGCTTAGCCAATCACTAACTTAGCTGCTCGACTGACTACTAGGGCTCTGTTTTTGGGTGTATGAGGACATGGTCTATCTGCTCGATAGGCTATGTCCTCGTAAACCCAAAAGCAGAAATTTCGTACAACTTCTGGCTGCTTTCGGTACTTGCAAGAAATTTGATAAGGTTGTACTCACCTAGCACTGTTTTCATAAAAGGCGCAGCTAATTTCGCCGAAAGATTGCCTCAAAACGGTTAAAAGATACTGTGAAAACAATAACGAGACTGCCGTGATTTTACCCATTTTCTTTTTGCAAATGTTTTCTCGCCTTTGTCTCGTGTCCTAGACACGCTTTTTCAAGCCTACCAGCTACCAAGTGAAGGGCGAAATGGAACAGATATCCATTATAGATAGCCTTGATGGCTGAGAGCGTCGGATATCCAAGGACTTCGGGGTGGCCTGTCACGAATTGGAATTCATGATGTGTTCTTATGTTCAAATGCATTCCTGCGATGAACGGGTAAGCCTGTGGCAAAATATCTGCAGCAGAAAGCGATAAGGCAGAAAGCAAGTGAATTTTGCGATGGAAGAGTGATTTCCGAAACTTCGTTCAGAACAGAGTACCTCTTATTTTGTATCATGACATTCTATTTGAAACGTTGTGTATACAACTTTCGTACAGTTTTAGCAAACAATTGGCGCCCTTACAGACTTGTGGAAGTATGTTCCCAGGCTCATTTCAAGTTCTTTCATATCTGCGTCTTAGTTCCAGCTATTCCAGGGAACGCCTCTTACGTCACGATATTCTCGCGAGATTTCGTGATATATTTAGGGTTTGCGCCGAAGAGGCAGGCGCACACACGGACAGCATCTCGCGTATGTGTTGACAGGTGTATTGTTTTGGCATTTGTGTATTTTCCCATTTCATATATGTATATCGGCTTCGTGCTAACCAGTTTAATAGCGCCTTGTCTTAGTGTTTCTCTACGAATAAGTATACAAAATCTTAGCGAGCGAGATTATTACTAATGGAGTTGTAACGGTGCTTCTCCTCGTTATATGCTCATAAACGTCGATGCTGTTGTAACTGCCCCAAGGAATGCGGTTTGTTGTGCAGTATCCTTTTTGTGGAGTACTGAAAATAAATTTTAATTTACGTGTTCGCAGAGGTGCGAAGAAAATGTGAGAATTACTGCTTCTGTTTCTAATAATTACACGCATTTGGTGCGATTCCTACACGAACAACTAACTGCGCACAGCTCTCTTGTTCACAGATTTCGTTCGTCATCGCATTGAAAAATATATATCGCTTTGGGGTTCGTTTGCAAAACGAATTGTAAAAGTGAAAAGCTTGTTGCGAGGCCAACGCACTTAACCTATATAATCAAGAGCGACCGAAGAAGAGTCGCTGATGGCCTGCTTCCAAGCATTTTTTCGAACATTTCGCAAATATAATTATGCGCTTCAGAGCAGCATCACAGCTATGGCATATTTATTTTGCTGGAATACATAAACAGTGCAAGGATCTGAGGTCGTACTAGAGTTGCTTCAAAATGCTGAAACTAATTTTTATAAGTGATGAATTCGGAAGAAGACGTGCCGTGGAAGAATTAAACCTGGACGTTTTACATGCTTGGCGGTGCAAGAAAGACGCACTTAAAGTTTTTAAGATTCACTGATAAATACCGTCCAGATATCTGTACTTATGCTATAATTCGTTTCCACTGTAAACTGTGTTACCAAATACATAGTTCGTCTGTCGACAACTGGCAGTGAGAAATATCCTTCACGCGTTCAGCGCTGTTCAGCGCAAAAATGAAAAAGCGGAGTAAAAGCGATGAAACGCAGAATTCAAGCGACTAAGGAGAAGACATGAGAAGGCCTAATAAGTGATGCACGAAACGGGCATGGAATAGCTGAAGGTGGAAATGCGCGCTCACTTTATGCATGTGTCAAGAGGAAGTTACACTCGATTCTGAGAGTTTCACTGCTCAGGGATTCCGAAGGCAGGATTCGCTATGTGGCTGAAGAGGAGTGTGGAATACTGAGTGAACAACTGAACAAGTTTTAATTCGTAATGACGGGTGCTACCGCGCGAGCTAGGTACTGAGCATTTCGAGTCCTGCATAGTCCGATCGCTAGCGAGCTAGGTTTCATGCAAGCCGAACTATGACTCCGCGGTGCTTGTAGAAAATGCCGCTAATGCAACTGTCTATCTGATACCTGTCATTTACCTCAGTTCTTTTGCTTTATGTAAAACATAGCACATTCAAAAGGAAGCCATCGCTGTTCCTATGTAAAAGAAATTACTGCAAGCTATAGGACCATATCGCCTACCAGCACTGTGTGAAAAGTAATGGAGTAAATCATGAAAGAACGCACAGTATCTTGCATTAAACAACACCAGGTCGTATTTAGTAAACAGTTGGGTTTTACATGCAGGCGACGATCCACCTGTTCACAATTGCTACTTGCCCATTTGTTTCAAGATCAAAACGTAAATAATTGCACTGAGATAGAGTAAGTTGGTTTTGCGTAGTCGTTCAGTGGAGTTTCACATGTTGAACTTGTTTATAGGCTAGTCTCACTAACGAAACTCCTATATAGGCTATTACCGCGCTGTGAAACCTCTGCGAGCATAATAAGTTGCGTTTCGTATCTTCTAACTAATCGTACCCAATGTGGAACGATTGGGTCGTCTTTATCCGTTTACGAAACGATCACTTCGGATATGCTTCAATGATCAGTGTTGAGACCCCTTCTTTTTCTTTTGTAAAATGATCTACTCGATTCTGTTCACACGTTCTTTGCTCGCTTTTCGCTAATGGTGGTAAATTTTTCGTTTCTCATAATTCAAATGTTTTCTGTTTTGCCGTTGTCAGAAATTATTTGTAACAACGGATTATGGTTGTCCGACCAATATCGTAGCTGCCTGTCGGAAACTGTTCGGTTTTGCAGATAAGAAGCCCGGATATGAAGGAACACCGTGAAATTCGCGATCGTGTTCTCAATAAATTGCGCTGTACATGAGATTTAGAAAGTAGACATTTCCAAACATCTATCATTCTCTGCACACATTCGTTACATTATTTGTGCGACTAATGCTGACTTTATTGCTTGGATCTTATGTAGAAATAACCTACGAACAGCGAGTGTTCAAAGCTTTCACCGCATATGTTCGCCCTAATAGCCAGTATTGTTGCTCAGCGTTCTCAGTCTCCGATGTGCCTAGTGTAGCTATGCTTGAAGGCGTGCAAAGATCCTCTTATGGACGAATTTTATGCATCTGGGCGACTAATGTAAACGCTGACCTTATTACTTGGATCTTATGTAGCAATAACCTACGAACAGTGAGTGTTCAAAGCTTTCACCGCATATGTTCGCCAATTAGCGACTATTGTTGCTCAGTGTTCTCAGCTTCCGATGTGCCTAGTGCGGCTATGCTTGAAAGCGTGCAAAGATCCTTTTGTGGACGAATTTTATTCATATTCTCTAAAGCCATATATATATATATATATATGCAGATATATAAATATCTTTCTGTATATATATATATATATATATATATATGTATATATATATATATGCAGAAAGAATCGCAAAATTTAATTTCATTGAAGCGTTAGCATATTAACTTCATATTTGTTTACAAAGTTATTCATTCGCTTGCTGATGTGCATATGATATGAACATGTTTTTCGAAATTGTGAGTTTGTATATGTTTCGTTGACGGGCTCACTATATTGCGAGCGTAACATGTTGTACTTTTCGGACATCTTGTCCTAAATTCGTGGAAGAGCGGCGCATTGCATATATACCAACCAGTATCTCATGGATTCATCATGGTAACTTTTTCAAGAAGAGAGGATACCATAGAAGTGGAAAGCTAGTTTGCCAGCAGAGTCCCGCCATAGAGAAACTATTCATCCATTAAATTTGACACATTATCTACAGTTTCGCATTTTAAAATAGTATCGTTCGTACGTCTGAGCCCACAAATCTCACAGCTCCGATTTCTGCAGTGCTTCCGCTGAAACTACCACATAGAAGTGCGGTCGTTTCAACGAAAACAAACAACGGATGCAAGCTAACAATGGGTAAACAAACACAAAAGACATGACGCCATCGTTTTATGCTTTGCAGATGCAAGCTGGCATGGCAAACAAACACCAATTTTCAGTACATGATTTATGTGAGAGCCAGCTCAGTTAAAATATGAATCCATGCCTTATAGTTGGTCAACAGTTTATGAAACTGGAGGGTTTCATGGGTGAAATTGCCAAAGCGCATATCGCAACAGCTATAAGGCAGGCAGTCATAATTGCTGCATCTGATAAAGTCTAGAAATTTTACATTTACCATTCAGTTGCAATTACGCTCTCTTGGACGTAAACGGCTATCCCCAAAATACAGTCATATGAGTTTTCTTCGTCTGCCTTACTCGCCTGCGCGCTGCCGTTTATCATCTCATCATGCAGAAGTTCACTTTTGCTTTTTGTAAATGTCCCTGAGTATTGTTCGGATGCGCTAAGAAAGTTCGGAAGAAAAGTACTTGGAAAAGTTTGGTAATTTCGGGAGTTGGCAATTTGGAGTGATTCGAATTTTATGCAATCAGTTCAGTTGGCATGCCGAATAGAAAAACAACTGCATCATGGATTTCCCATATTTACATATCTGCAAGAGTAGAAATAAGTCATTTTCATTCTTCCTTTCATATGACCTGTTATGGGAACAAGGAGAGGAAGTATTCGTCATTCTGTGCGCATCAATTACCGTAGGCAGCTTTCATGAAACAAAGTGTTGAAAGGATGACTTCTTTTCAAACCATTTTACACTCTTCGTCGAACATTCATCTTGTTATTCGTTGCTCTCTAGAGTATGTCTATCTACTATACTCTTTGCTAAGTGTTCTTTGTCCTCTCTAAATCCTCCAAAATAACTGTGTGTATTCAGTATTTTAGAAAGACAAAAAAAGCGCAAAATTTTCTCACCGCTCCTTTCCTTATCACCAGAACGGAGCAATATCTTTGTGGAGTGCTGGTTAGTTATGTTAGGCATTATTGGTCTTGTCGACAAGCTCTAATCAGCCAGCTCCAAGTTTGTTGTTATGGATGTTTTTTGTCTTTTTATGATCTTTTCCAACTGGTTTGCCATTTTCCTCTTCATTTCTCATTTCTTATCGTGGCTTGCATTTCCTATTCCATTAGATTTTATATTTCCAAATCCCTTTTCGGATTTCTTCCTCCCGTTTAACGTTTGTTTCTTTGTTTCTTTTTCGGTTCTGTTCCAATAGTTTTGACTATTGTAGGTGTTTGTTATAATTTTTATGTCAAGAAAGGAAACTAAAGATAAGAGATGACAGAAGTTATGCTAACTAGTGACTAATAGGGTAAAAGGAGAAGAGGGATGCATCCTTTATCTTATTCCTTCTTGGAAGATATCTTTATTTTTTGCCTATTGTTTCGCTTTAGTCTATTGGGGATTTGTATTTCTTGATTTCTTCCAAATATAATTCCGCTTTTTGCAAGGTGCGAAAGCAGGAGACGAAAGCTGACTGCTTTCATTTTTCGCGATGTTTTTGACCGGACCCGATCTGCTAGGCTTTTTAATCATTTTCCCTGCAGGCAGCCTGCCGTAGAGTCGATAACAACAGGAGAAGTGAGCGCAGGAACGATTGCGCTATCGCCACAGGCTGATTTCCGAAATCCTCCTGGATGTTTTCGGACGAATTTTGCATTGCGCTCAAGCTGAATCCCGTCTCGAAAACATCACCTGCATACATTTACATCGTCCGAGAACAATTCGATTGCCATTTACATGAATTTCGTCTTTTATGAAAAGAGTCACAGTATTCCACGAAAGTAATGTCTTGCGAGCATATGAGTTTGCTGTTTGTGAGCGCTGTGAAACGACTGTGGTCGAGCGGTTTCACTGTGAAATCAGTGCTATTGCTTTGAGTCGTTCGTGCTCGTTTTCGAAATAACTTCCTATGTCCCATCAATTAATTCACGCCCCGAGCAGTGTTTTATGTAATCCGTAATTTGTAGTTAGCATCATGTGAACCCATTAGTCTTATAAACTGAACGTGAGGGCGACTGCTCCGTTGACCTAGCCGTAATTATTTTCCACCCACTACAACTCATCATGAATCTATTGACTCCATTTCTAGGCTTGCTTTTAAGACCCCGCAATGCTATAAAAATTACGATGGCAGAATTTGTTGCAGCAGCATTTCGGCTTCGTGAGTTGAAACTGCGCAAAGGATAAGCGCATAAGAGGCATACGTACAAAAGCACGGACGTGACGGTCCTCCAAAGAACAAAAAGGTGTATAGAAAATTCCCCTTTTTCATAAACAAGGATTCCTGAAGAATATTTTTGTAAGCAACACAGTTATTGCACATGGAATTGCGGCAGCATTTCTATTTGCAAGAAAGAGTTCGTATTGTAGTGCGCGATCTTACTACTTCATAAGGCGTTTTGTCGACCGTTATTGACGATTAAAATATACGCTGGCTAATTAGTAAATGACGTGTAATTTTGGGACTGCTCTCGAACATCGGAATTTTATTTGCAAAAGAGTGGCGCTTATCCGTTAAGGATGGTTGAAACAAACGAACAGAAGAATTTGAAATGTTATGTTTGCACGCAAACGGAACAAGTGACTGACGGTTGAATGATGTGCTGTTGCATTAATATCTGAGACGGTTGCGTGATGGCACAATCACAATCGAGAAAAACATCATCGAAGTGCTTGGTCGTAGTTGCTGGGTAACCGGGAAAACAGGTCAAGCCTAATGGGGAAATAATTTCATTGAAAACTATTCAACTAGTATCAGTAAGATATCGCAGTTCAATTCGTCGAGAATTTTAGCCAGAAAAGCGAATCATTCGTAAATTTATCAAATCAAATAAACTGATATCTTCCATCAATATCTTATCTGTGGTGTACTGTCAGTTATGTTATGATGATTTTATGTTACGTACATAGCAACGACTCAAAAGATTGTTCGTTGATTAGTTTAGTTTACAAATATGCAATTCAGCTTTTTTTTTTTTTGCAGCTATAAGTGATAATTTTTAATGCGAGAAAATTTATTTTCACTAATGGAAACCTCTGACTTTCTTGATGATTTTCAACGCGACGATGGTGTTGTCAGCAGGGGGAGAGCAAGACGGCCAACTGAAACAGCAGGCAGTTAAAATTTTCACCCAAATTTTTGCTGCGACAAGAAACTTTTTTCCATGTCATAACGATATTTGAGACAAATAAAATTCACAGGTATCCCCCTTTGACT